>JBBPSZ010000575.1:0-10375 GCA_038093835.1 Strobilomyces confusus
TCATCTACGCCTTCTGTGAGTCGGATGTGTACTTAGTACCTCTTGTTGTATTACTTAAATGTCAGGCTAGTGTGGCGGCGGCGAATGCTGAGCTGGCTCGTTCCGGCCAAATTTCTGCTGACGAGCAACTCGAAAGGGGCTGGGCCTGCGTATAGGATGGACAGATTTCCAGACGGCCCTAATGCACAATCCGGTACCCACGCTCTTCTCTTCAAACGCCTGTGCCTCGTGGGTTCGGCCCATATCAGCCAGCGTGGGTGGGAAGCCTGACTCTAGGTGGATTACTAATGCAAAGAACACCTTGACGCCTTCAGCTTGCTCTCTTTGACATCATCATCAGCGTATCTTCGGGGAATTACCAATCGCTTTACCAATCGGCTTAATATTACGACGAATGCCTGCAGTATAAATTGCTCCGACGAGAGGTTCGACAACCCACAGAACTAGAATCCTCACCCACTCCTAACAAATGCTCTCTGTCCAGCATACGCCAGCCCTCTTCAAGCCCACCAAGGTTGGACGGTTGTCCCTTCAGCACCGCGTCGTCCTCGCGCCTCTAACGCGTTTCCGTGCACATGCTTCTCATGTCCCTGGGCCTCAGCAGGCCTCCTACTATGCTCAGCGCGGCTCCACGCCAGGAAGCCTACTTATTTCAGAAGCAACGTTCATCTCCCACGATGCCGGAGGATACGGCCATGTCCCAGGCATCTACACCGACGAACAGATTCAAGGTTGGAAACAGGTGTCGTATGGTTTCTGGTCCGTGGAAAACCCGTCTGACGGTTGCGTCGGGGTCGTTACAGGTAACGGACGCGGTCCACGCCAAGGGATCGTTTATTTTCCTCCAGCTGTGGGCGTTGGGTCGCACTGCCGATCCAGAATTCCTCGAAAAGCAGAATCCGCCCTCACCATTTGTGTCCGCGTCGTCAGTCCCGATGGCCGGTCAATTGAAAACGCCTCGTCCGTTGACCGAGGCCGAAATCCAAGATTACATCGCCGCGTACGCGACAGCAGCGAACAACGCCGTGCACGGCGCTGGATTCGACGGAGTGGAGATACACAACGCGAACGGTTACCTCCCGGATCAGTTCCTTCAATCGGTGTCCAACAAGCGCACGGACAGATGGGGAGGAGATGAGGAGGGCCGTACGAGATTCACCAGGGAAATCGTCGACGCCGTCGTGGATGCGGTCGGAGAAGACCGAGTCGGTATCCGTATCAGTCCCTGGAGCACCTTCCAAGGTAACGACCTTGCCCTGATCTGCACCGCTTCTCGCACTATATCTGGACTTTATAGATATGAAGATGCCAGACCCGCGACCCACCTTTACCCACCTTGTTACCTGGCTTCGTGACAAACACCCGAAGATGGCATACCTTCATGTGATCGAGCCTCGCGTGGCTGGTGGAGCTGATGTAGCCGTAAAGAAAGAAGAGGACGACTTTTTGCGGGAGATTTGGAACGGCGGCGAAGGTGGCGAAGAAAGGATCTACATTTCCGCTGGTGGACACAGTCGCGAGACAGCATTGCGCACCGCAGAAGAAAAAGGAGGGCTCGTCACCTTTGGCCGGCTGTATATATCAAACGTGAGGGTTTCTTCGTTTTTGTCCGTGTCCTCGCGCTCACGCATTGACCTGGGTAAAAGCCAGATCTCCCAGTGCGGCTACAGAAGGACCTACCGCTTACACCCCCGGACCGATCAAAGTTCTACCAACCAGGCAACCTAACGCCATTTGGGTACAATGATTGGCCATTCGCAGACGGCAGTGTTCGAGAGATAGAGGAAGCTCGTCGATAGATAGATGGATAACATAGTCGGACCTGTCTCTATTTGCACGCGTGGTGATCTAATGACCTCAACTGTGTAAAAAATCTAGACAAAGTGGTTAAATCGCGGGGGGAGGGGGTCATTTTCACCATAGGCTGGCTCTCACATGTTTGCAGGCCGCAGTGTCCGAACCTCTAGCGGATACTTCGCTGACTTAAAGCCGGCATCAGTCGAGTTATGCACGACCCTTCGCACCCCACCCTAATGTCTGGCCTGCAGCGCGAGAAGAACGGAACAAAGAGCGACGAGTCGTCGCTTTGTTCCGTTCTTCTTCTTGCTGCAGCACATGTGGTTATCGAGTGCAAGTCCTGTGCGGACGATCCCCTTTCATGCTCGATATCACTTGCAGGAACGTCGATGTGAAGTCCGAACCGGTAAGACAGGGGCTGAACCCGATGCATGTGTTATAATACATTGGATATAGTGCAATAGCATGTCGAGACATGGGAAACAGATTCGCTGAAATGATAACGCAGACATGGCATCTCACACCGCACCCCGAGTTTCTAGTTGAACTTGCATCCGGTGATCTTGACTGTAAGCGCCGTGAGACTCGGTCACGGAAAACAGACGAAGAGCGTACCGGAGCCGTCGGGCTGCCCGATAGCAAGCAGCATCTCCATGGGGTGGAACGACAGAGACGTGAATCTCGGAACGAACGGCGACGGCGGTCGTGCAGGGTATACAGAAAGGCCGGTCGAAAGAGTGAGCGTGGTCAGCGCGGTGAAAGTGGGATCGGATATCGAATGAATCGTGAGGCGATGGTGTCTCCAGTTGGTCGGGTTGATCGCGGACGTGCTGTTCCAACGTCAACTCACGAGAACCCATACAAGGATACGTTCACGTACGTAGCGAACAGTCCCGTTTGAGGATGCACGTCAAAACATGACAGGCCAGTCGGGTGCGGGTTCCACGCCTGGACGGTGCGGTCGGAGCTTCGAAGGTCCCACAAACGGACCTCGCCGGCGAAACTGCAAGGCGATCAATTTTCAACATTGATCACTGATCAGACGCGTGGTACATCATACCTCGCTGAGAGGAACTGGCCCCTTGACTTCGGATGATACTTGACGTTCTGTACCCACGAGTGGTGCTCGTGATACGATCTCACGACGGCGTCCTCTTCCTCGAGACGGCGATCGAACACTTTGACGACGCCGTCCGCGAAGCCGGCGATGAACGTCGACGATGACCCGTTATCCGAGGTGATGGACGTGACGGGGCTCTCTGCGTTGGTTTCCAAATCCTTGATAGATCGTTCGATAAAGCACGTCGATCGAACCCAGCAAACTCACCAAAACTTGTGACTCGGTATGTGCGTCCCATACCCTGATGATCCTGGAATCACCGCCCACGAGGAGAGTCCCTCCGCTCTGTTTCCAGTCCATGACAAGTCCGGTTCCTCTCCGCACGCGAATCATCTCGGTCAGACCTCGGAAAGAGCTGACCATCTGTAATGGACCTTGGTCCAACGTCGGATCGTAATTACGGTATAGGCGCACGATCCCATCGGCTGCCCAAGCGTTTCAGCAGTGCAGCGAGGCGAGAGGGCGAAAGAACAGACCTGATCCAACCATGATGATACCTCCGACGTCTTGGTTAATGATATGCAACGACGTTATGCCCGTTCCTTTTGGATTTCCGTTGCAGAAATGGTTCAACCGCTTCCGCAGGGACCAATCCCAAACGCTAGCGTACCGTGAATATTTAATCGTTGGCAAAAACGCATCAGACAAACCTGATCATGTCCGTATCGTTCGCGACGACGAGGTGCGGGTCATATGCGTGCAGGGTCAAGCAAAGCGGGTTGCTGCTGACTTGAAGGTTGGCCACAGGTCGATCCCAACGGGAGTTCTCTGCGCATACAACCACGTCAATGGGACACGGCAAACATGCGTCGAGTACCCACCCGCCAACGGCGCCTGCAACTGCGTTTCCGCGACGACGTTGTCGTTGCGTTGCTGTCTCCACACCTGGTAGTTATACTGAACGCTACCAGGTTCGTCCGCCTCCGCTTGCTACGTCCATCGACAACGTGAGCGAAAGCACACGACCGCGAGAGACGACGCACCCTCATCTGCGGCTCCTTGAAATATTCGCAGCACCAGTCGAAGAACGCGCTCTTCAACGGCAACACATCCCGGAGTCCGTTCCCGGTGCCGCATCCGAGCGGCACGTTGCTCCCGTTCGACTCGACCGAGAAGATGCTCCCGCTCGGACTGCTCAGGCTGCCGCTTGGTCCGTGGCCGAGCCCGCCTCGTCGTCCGTGCGTCGATGCCCGCCGACGCGAGCGCAGTCGCACCATGTCTTCTTCCATCAGAGCCTCCATGACGTGCGAGGGAAGATAATCCGGGTGTGATTTGTATTGCGTAGGTGAAGGAGGTTGCGACGCGACGACCGTCGTACTCATCGCGCTTGGTGTCGCTGGACGGGAATAAGGCGAGGTATATTGTGCGAGATTGTAATTCGGCGAGGGAGGTCTGGAAGCGAGAAAGTCAAGGCGCGAGTGAGAAGGCGGGAGCGGTGAGGAAGGGCCTCGGTTATCTTCAGTCGAGGGAAAGGCGATGCCGCCCGCGAGGTTGCGGAGGGCGTTTGCAAACGAGGACGTGCGTCGAATGGTGGAGGTGACACCAGAGGACAACGTGTTCGTCATACTATCACTACGCGTAAGGCCAGGACGTGAATTCACTGGAGAAGGGGGGGTTTGCATCAGAGGAGATGATTGGAGTGACGAAACGCGGGAATGAGCGCCACCTGCGCTTCTGTGGTCAGCCTGCGAAGGGGGTACATCGAGCGATGTACAGTCAAGCCGGTAGAAAGGGGAAGCCAAGAGGAGAGCCATGATATAGTCCGTGATCGTTTGCGCGAGGGCGGCGACTTCGTGATACGGGTCGGTGGTCAATTCCAGCAGGCCCACGAAAATCGTGAAGAACGACGAAAGTAACACTCGATTTTCCTCCCGCGCACCATCGTCATCTCCGAATACGTCTAGCCATTCAGCAACAGCAGCCGACGTCATTTCCTCTTCATGAGGCTGCACGCTTGAATCGGAACGCCATTTCCTGTCCTCCTCCCAGTAGATCCAAGCGCAGATCACGAAATAACCCCTCCACTCCTTGACAAGACAGCTGATGAGGACGAGGAGCTCTTTGCGCACCATCGGACTCGCATCGTCTTTCACGGCGAGTGTCGCGCCAGTGACGACCGCGACTTCCATACGGAAATGGATCCGCTCTTCGAGCTGGTATTGCGTTCCTGCACCCCCACCCCCTTGCTTGGCAGGATTCGCAGATCCGCTGGCACCCATGAAGGTGCCGAGCGCGTACAATGCCGCAGCCCTGACTTCTGGAGAGTCATCAGACAGCATCAAGATGAGCTTATCCTGCGTGCCCCTGTCGACGCCGTAAACCTTGATTTCGTCGTTGCCTTCCCATATCTGGGCGATGCAAAGGGCACACCATTGCCGGAGTAAAAAGTCTCCTTCATCCAGTTTGTCGAAACAGTTGTCAAACACTCGTTCCCTCCAACAGGCCATTTGGCCGTTGTAATAGTCCCGAGAAACGGCGGCAAGGATGAACGCGCACATGGCTTTGTGTTCCGCGCTATTGGGGAGCGCGTGTTGGGAGTGGTCTTCGGTGAGAGCGAGGATGTTGGCGAAGTATTTGAAGCCTTGCGTGTTGTGTAGGTCCACTTGCACGCTCGGATCAACCGCTAGGATGCGCGCCCATATGAAGATGAGTACAGGTCGAAGGTCCTGTCCCGCGGCTTGCAGTAGCTTGGAGATGTACGGGAAGATACCGATGGTGAGAACGAGGTTGACAGCCCATGGTCCTAGATCGACGAACTGAGAGAGGAGAATGAGAGCTCGAAGTCTATGGGGCTGGGAAAGGAGAACTTGAAGAACTATGGGCAGTTGGTCTGGTGGTTTGCGTGGCACTAGGTCCCGGTCAGTTTGATGACCGACCGATGTCGAGATTCCGCTGACGCCGGTCGCAGGGCCATTGATACCGTTGATGCCGTCTGCGTTTTCACCGCAATTCTGAGGCGGGAGGGACAGTGGCCCTCGCTTTGTGAGTGCAGAGCCGCCTCGAGATATCCAAACTTCGAACGCGGTGAGTTGGTCCGTGAAGAATCTGCTTGGTATGTATTGGTACGGCTTCTCGGACTGCGGACCAGTGGCCCCCCGCTGACTGGGTTGACCCGCCGGGCCTCCGCCTGCGCCAATCCGACCGGCGGAATTCGCCGCAGCGCCTGCGGCCGATGGGTTCTTTTCGAGTAGTTCTGGGAGTTGACGTAGGCACGTATCGACCGCAAGGTCCCAAGCGGCCCAGAGTGTATGCGTGTTTGTAGCGGGGAGAGAAGGATAAGTGTGCGGGGTGCAGTGGTAGTTCTTCATGATCCTTTCTGCGAGGAGGAAATTCCGGAAGAGTGACGCGATAAGGAGGTCTGAACGGTATAAGCGGGTGAAAACGTCACGAGGAAATGTGGTCCATGCGATCGTATCTGTGATGGCCGTGAATATCCAGTTGAGTTCGCCCAAGGGCGTTCTTCGATCCTTGAGGTCGCCTGGGAGCTGCATCACCATGTCTGGAGTGATGTTGTTGGGCAGCTGGTGGGTCATGATGAAATATCGGAGCGCGATGTCGATGGGAGAGGTGAGGCAGGAGGTAAAGATGTCCGCGGGGAGCTCTGGACATGATGGAAGCTGTTCGTGTGCAAGACAAGCCGCGAGTTGAAGAGAGTGCATGTAAGGTTGCATTCCATCGACATAGCCGCCGCGGGTGGTGAAGACCTCCTGGTCGCGGCGCTCAGCGAAGTTATTGAAATTAGCCAGAAGGTTACCAGCAGCGGAGCAGTCCCAGATGTAAACGCCGGGAGACCCGAGCCAGCTCTGTACCTCCATGAGTGAAACGGGGATGTATTGGGTGTAAGTGCGGTTGAAGCACCAAAGCTCTCCGCTCGGGGTGGGTTTTGGTACGCCATGGCCGTTGTAGTAGAAGCAGACGGTCTCGTCTTTGGCCTGTTTGCGCAGATTGAGACAAAATCGACGTAAATCTTCGTAGGAAGGATCCAATATCGGTTTGTAAGGAATCTTGAGGCTGAGGCCCTCGAACTGGTGCTGCAGGTTGGTACCGATAGCTTCCAGCGCTTTATTTGACGGCATGGTGTGTGGATCAACCCAACACTCGAGGACCGCGCATGGGCTTGTCTTGATGATATCTGGAGGGTCGACATCTATGTTGAGACACAGCACCAGAGCGGCGTTGGCGGTCTTTAGTTTTCCGGGCGCGGAACCACGCCACGGAAAGAGTTTTGCGCAGCTGTCAGAGTGGGGGGCGGGGTTTCCGCAGGTGAGGTGTCGTTTTGCGGACCAGTAAGGGATGATAGGAAGAGGGTCGGGGAGGGTTTCGTCGGAACCGTGGTGCCTTCCGTTGGGGACACTTGCGGGTTGTTCGCCGCGTCCATCTGTCGTTTGGTTCGACGAGGGGTCTGAGGTGGAGGTGGAGGCCCAGCCGCGTTCGGTGATGTTGTCGGATCCCTCTGAGCCGGTGTGCTCCCGGAAGGAGAGGGCGTCCAGGCCTGGCGAAGAAAGAGTTGACGCGACGTCAGCAGACGGACACGATGTTGGTGGTCTCACCCTGAGTGTGGTGTCCGTTTTGCATCTTCGACTACGTCACTGCGCTGTTCGCCGTTGCGCACGATGACGAGGCTGAGTGTGACATCGGTGTGACTATATCACACTGTGATAGTAGCACCGCCACACCGAGCCGACTCCTCCGAGAAGGACGAGATCCAGCACCAGATGGAGGGATCCAAGCCCACCCTCGCCTCCAGATCCCTCGACGCTCTCGATTCGGACCTCCCACCATTCAATCCCGCCGCCTCAGCCCGACCGCTCGCTCCAAAACCTGCGTTGGCGTGGCCTTGCGCGGCCCCTACCTCCTCGACACAGTGTACAGCGTCTTGGCGGTGATTAGCTGACCTTAGTCAAATAACTTTCTTCATTACTTCCATCCCACATCTGCCGAGCGTAATCTATGACGGCTACCATACTGCCATTTTCGATCACAAAAGCGTGCTGGCAATGGATAAGTGATGCGTCGATGAGGGACGGGAGGATCGATCATTACATGAAGATCAGAGACTCGGCCTCGCGATAGTCAAGCATAGAAGGTGATTCTCTGTCTCACGCATGTTCTTTGGTAAAGTACGATCAACCTCGTCCGTATGGCGTCGGACTCTCCTCGACCCTCCCCACCTTGGCAAGCTGGCCTCCGATCCCGATCGTGTCCTGCAACAGATCTTCGCCATGCAACTTCAGCTGACCCGGTTCCCTCGCCGGCTGTCGGCGCTGTGCAGGCGGAATCCCAAACACCGTCTCCTCCGTCACATGGGATGTGTCCTCGCCCTGTCCCGCGTCGTATCCACCCTCGGAATCAAAACTGTCGTCGAAACCGTCTTCATGCGCCCCAGCTTCGAGCGCCCGTGCAAACGGGTGCACAGCAGCTCCGTCTCCACCCACAAACTCGTCCACACCCAGCGAATCATCCGAGTGGTTCGAGTTGGACGACCCAAAGGAGTCGTCCGGGCCAAGCTCACGGGACGACGCCATGAGAAAGGCCGTGGAAGGCAGATTAGGGTGAACCGGTTCGTCGTTGAGGGAGTCCGAGTCCGAGTCCGAGTCCGCACTGGTATGAGGATGTGACCCGAGTTGGACCGCGCTCTGATCGTCTTGATGGAAATCGAACGTGTCCATCCCTTGATTATCTGGGGTACGCAGTTCGTCCTCTCCGAGTCCCTTTGGTGGAGCAAGTATACTGCTCCCAACGTCGGCCTGCGAAGGCGCCCTCGAATGCGAGACCGATGC
Source organism: Strobilomyces confusus (assembly GCA_038093835.1). Lineage (NCBI taxonomy): Eukaryota > Fungi > Basidiomycota > Agaricomycetes > Boletales > Boletaceae > Strobilomyces > Strobilomyces confusus. The sequence goes on from JBBPSZ010000575.1 coordinate 8,698, forward strand.
GACGGAATCAGTTTTAAGGGAGGAGTCTGGCATTTCAAGACCGAGGCGGCGCATCATGGTCGCCAGACTGGTATCGGTGTCGTTGTCTGTCCAGGAAGGATACGCGTGCCGCGTGTATCGCGAGAGCGACGGCGGACTCGGGATCGTGCTCATGGTATCGTCCTTGGCCGTACTAGCGCCATATCCAAACGCAGGCGTCCTCAGCTTGTTCGACGCCACGCTACTCGCAGGCTCGAACTGACTTTGAGTGTCGCCCAGTAGATCGCGCCTAATGCGGTCTGCCGCCTCCCTCCCCGGTGTTCTTCCAAGAGTCGGTAGCTTGTCCCTCCCGGGTGTCCGCCCAAGCTGCGGCAAAAGCCCAAGTCCAACGCTGGACCTGGGGGCCCTCGCGAATGCCAACGTCCGAGGTGGTGACATCCCTTGCATCAAGTCGACTGAATCGTCGAAAGAGTCGTTGAACGCAGTAAACTTCGGCTCCTGGTCCTGGTTCGAGTCCGACGGTTGTTGCGTCAGAGATGGAATGTCCAACACAGAGGAGGATGCGGACGCAGATCTAGACATGGACGTAGATGAAGAGGTGGCTGTAGGTTTTCTAGGTGTACGTTCGAAACGCGGACGACGGGGCGACGCAAACGCAGGCTCGTTCTCCAACTTTGCCGGGAGAATAGACTGGATATGTTTTGGGATAGCGATCGGCGTCTTTGGCTTGACCTTGAGCGGCGATACGTGCAGGTTTGCGCGAGGGGTCGGGAGTGCGCTGCGTACAGACTGAGTCTTGGCTTTTGGTTCTGGCTCCGGAGCGCGTTTCTTTTCTTGAGGGATCTGTGGGAGCTGCTGGATCGTGTTCTCCTCCTCGTACATCAGGCTGTCCGTCAACGACGATGTATCCTGCCGCGAAGCCTCCTCCTCTTCCCGCGCGAAACTCTGGAGTTCACTCTTGAGGCGGACCATCGGCGACTCGAGGGAGGCGCTCCAAGACGGCTGATCCTCCAGCGTCCGATCGGGTGCACGCCCCGGACGCGCCGGGGTCGACGAGACCGCGTTGGCGGGCATGAACGAGCTCTCGGACGCGGTCACGTCGTAAGGCCCCGTCTTGACCTCGGATGGCGTGCGCGAGCGGTCGATGATCGAGTCTTCCTCGGAGACGGAGGGCTGTTCGGGAACGTCGACGGACGATTGGGTCTGCTCGTCCGGCGCAGGAGCGTCATCGTCGAGCGTCGGTATGTGTACTTGGGCAGCCTGCTCGTAGAACGACGTCCAGAACTAGACATGCCGCACACCACGGTCGAGGCGATGAGCAGGTGTCGACGGCAGACGAAACTACACACACCGTGGCCGCCTCGCGCACCGGTTCCGTCCCGAGCGCATAGCGCTTCACGGCCGGCAACAGCCTCGTCGCCATGAGGTGTTGGATCTTGGAAAAGTTCGCATCTATGTTCTTTTCTGATCGTTTGGCGGACGGCGTGGTACGACGCGGAGCGATGCTCACCTGCAGTTTGATGGTGATCAGCTGTTCGATTTGGTCAATCTGGTCGTTTACGGGCGCGTTCGTGTCGAGTCCCGGGACGACGATGGAGGTGGGGTCCGTCGAGGGACTCCATCGCTGTGGGTTGGGTTCGATGGGCGTGGCCATCGTCAACTCGCGCGTCACGCTGAGACGCGTCCGATCCTCCGCCCA
>JBBPSZ010000576.1:0-10362 GCA_038093835.1 Strobilomyces confusus
TAGAGAAGGAAGAGAGAGTTACTGGACCGAAGTGGCGGTAGTGTCAGGTCCGGCGAGTGCGCCTGCCGGGACATCACCAGAAGGATTTACTGAGTCGCTAACTTGATGGAAATCTAGAAACACAAAAGGCATTAGCACAGCAACTATCTATGAGGAGCGGGCTGACCAAGAATCTCGCTGTACATCATGACCTTCCACGTGTCTACCGGGAGGTCAGCGTCGTTGAAGCTCCAATCAAACTGTTCTGCAGCGACCGGCTCATCGGTTGGATCGTGGTATGGCGCAACATACTCGTGGGTAAGGGAGGTGGCAGCATCTATACGTTTTCTGGGGTCGAAGACCAACATCTTCTCCAAAAGATCCAAAGCTAGTGAGACATGAGATTCATTGCGCTAGAATCCAGTTGAGAGTCTGACCATCCTGGTCGCTAGTTCTAAGCTTTTGACTGAAAGGAACGCGCTCGCGCTTCGGCAGGCTCTGGACGAATCTGAGCGTCTACAGGGGATGACAATCGTGAGAAGCGATATATTGATGGTAGGGAGGACCCACATTCTCACTCGCGATGGTTTCGATGACATCATCGGGGGGTGTCCCCAACAACTCTGTGATAATCGAAAACTGGTTCACATCTATACCCTGGTCAGCCGAGCTCTTAGAAACAGAGAAATACGCACGATCCTTGCCAGGGAACAACGGTTTCCCTTCCAACATCTCCGCAAATATGCACCCAGTACTCCAAATGTCAACTGCCACATCGTACTTTTGCCATGTTAACATGATCTCTGGGGCACGATAATACCTCGTCGAGACGTATCCTGTCATCTGCGGATCTTGAATGCGCGCTAAACCAAAGTCGCATATCTCCTTTGCATCAGCTAGACCAGAATTAAGTCACTGCCCAAGAACAGACCTTGAGATCGCAATTTTCGTTGACAAGAATATTGCTTGGTTTCTAATCGGCGAATCAGAGACTGAGTTCCAAAGAGAAACAGAGATCGCAACTCACGAGATCGCGGTGGACAACTCCGGCAGAATGAACGTATTTCAAACCACGCTATAGAGCGTGAATGAGCCGATAAACGAGTGAAGAAAATCACGCACAAGAATCTGGTACAAAAAGTATTGGATGAATTGTTTCTCCAACGGACGCGATGTCAGCAGGCGATGCAAGTCGGTACCAAGGAGTTCCGTGACAAAGTACCTGTGCGGCGAAATTACATGATGGAGGGACAAAAAACAAGGGAAGAGCTCACAAGTCCTCCAGGGGTGAGATGAAAACGTCACTTAGGCTTATGATCTACAACGTCCAGTGCGTGTTGGACGAGACATGGACGGAGCGATCGGGAACCCACGTTCTCATGTTGTATGTGTTTCAGCAGCTTGAGTTCGCGATAGGTTCGTTTGCTCAGGACGGGCGTGCTGAAGGGTTTCATGATCTTCTTGATCGCGACGGAGGAGCCTGTTAGTTGGTCCTTTGCCGAGCTAGACGCGCGTCAGAAATAAGCGAGAGACAGCGAGGAAAAGGAACAGTACCAGACGAGTCCGAAAGCGCCTGCGAACGAGGCGGTGAGCGAGCGAGCGGGAGATTGTGCGATGAAACAAACGGACCCATCCCGACTGGCTGGAGGTCAACATAACGCGTCGTGACCTGGCAAATCGGGATGAGGACGGGGTGGAGGTGACGGTGATGAGACGTGCCTCGAAGGAAGTACCGAATATGCTGAGCTTGACGAAGGACATGGTGGTGGAGAGGGTCCAAGGGGAGATGGCGGAGAGATACCGTCCAAATCGCGCAGATAACCGGCTTCTATTTCACCAGGCGTGTCCGAGGTCCCCGGCCCGCCCCATGACCACCGGAAAATGTCTCCGCCAGGCAAGCGCGCAGCCGACGTCGACCATGTCCTTCATTCGCGCCGCAACACTGGCTCGTTCAGCCGTAGGTTGGTCCGTCGTTTATTTCCACTATTCATCCGAGCGTCGCAGACCAGGCTTTATTCCACGGAAGCTCCTGCAGCCAAAAAGTCTGCAGCTTCTAGATACCTCGTGCCATTGGTCGGTATTGCGACGGGCGCCGTCGTATACAATCAATTCTTCCAAGGCGGAGCGCAGCCAAACAAGGTCTTGACAAGCCCCCTCGACCCCCAGAACTATGTCGACATCAAGCTCAAGCGGGTGGAGCCGTACAACCACAATACCTCCGAGTAAGTCTGCCGACGTCCCGTCACTGCAAAGACCTACACGACCGAATAATAGGTTTGTCTTTGATTTGGGCGAGGGGAAAGCGTCTCTCCTTCCCATAACGTCGTTCGTTCTCGTCAAAGCAGAGGATTTGAAGGACGCCAACGGAAAGCCCATGCAACGGCCCTACACCCCCGTCTCTCCGTCTGATCTAGAGGGGGAATTTACCTTGATCGTCAAAAAGTATGAGACCGGCAACGTCTCAAAGTATATCCATTCTCTGAAACCTGGCGACTCGATTGCTGTCAAAGGGCCTTTACCAAAATGGCCCTGGAAGAGTGATTCTCCCTTGGTTTTCTGTGTGGCGAATGTCGTTGAAACCCGTTCCAGTGAACGAGTTTGATGAAGTTGGTCTCATTGGTGGGGGCAGCGGCATGTGAGTCCGCAGACAAGAAAGGACATCTCCCCCTGTTTGACTACCATACCGAAGCACGCCTCTATACCAGGTTCTACAGCATGCACTCTCTGACAAGACGAACAAGACCAAGTTCAAGTTGATCTTTGCAAACGCGACAGAGGCAGATATTCTTCTTCGGGAAGAGTTTGACGCCATGAAGAAGAAACACCCCGACAAGTTTGATGTCGTCTATGTGCTGGACAAGCCTCCCGCGAACTGGAAGGGTGATGCATTATTCTTGCAGTTTGCGGGATGATGCTCACTGTGGTAATCAGGGCCGAGCGGATATGTCAACGCGGATCTCATCAAGCGACACTTGGCTCCTGCTTCCCTCGGTGACAAGGTCAAGGTCTTTGTTTGCGGTGAGCAGTTTTGCTGTGTGGTACATGGACCCGACTCGACGAGCGTCACTAGGCCCTCCGCCCCAGGTCACTGCTCTTGCCGGCAAAAAGGATGGCCCACGACAAGGCGAGCTGAGCGGCGTCCTGAAGGAACTTGGCTACACCGCAGACCAGGTCGGTTCTATAGACATGCGCGATGCAATGCTCACATCTGGGGCAGGTCTTCAAGTTCTGAAGGACACGTGGGGAAAGTACGTACCATGTAGTTGTTTACATAAGCAGTGCTACGGATGTGAATGAGTGACGCGTGCTTTGATCAAGTCTCGCCTGCTGGTGCTGGATGACCCAGATATCCTGATCGCTGTAGAACCCCCTCAGTACATCTCGCTGTCGCCGCTCTTTCACCTCGCTGATAAAACCCTTTTCTAGTTGGCGACGATGGACCACAGCGATCCCAGACAGTCGGCTCGTCGCTTGCCATCGCCACCCCAACCTTCCTCTTCCGCCAGTGCTTCCAAGGCACCGAGCACTGTGTCAACGAGCAGCTTCTACGCATCAAAGCCCCCGCCTCTTCCTTCCAGAAAAAACGTCGGTTCGTCTCACACAAAGGTCCTCCAGTCCAGCACGCCCCCTCCAGCGTACGGTTCTGTGAATACAAGTCCATTGCCGCAGCTTGTCGAGGAGGTCTCCATCACCAACGACTCTATGCCAGGCCTCTTGCCTGCCGAAGAAGCATGGCCTCCGATCGACAGTAGCTGGGCAGCGGCTCAACCAGGGTGGGCCCCGTCAACGGATACGTGGAACACCGGCGCGACCCCTTGGGATGGCGCCGGAACTTGGTCACAAACATATGGCGGGTCACAAGGGCCCAACATCGATGGCCGGGACAAGTTCGAGGAGGAACACTGGTGGGACGCTTCCGTACGCGATTCGCACAAACGACCCGGCGCAGGGGTATTGCCACCCTACCTCGCCGACCTCTTACACAATCCCGATCATTCGTTGTTTTCAGTCAGCGTCGACCCTCCAGATTTCAAGCCCACCGTCCCGCTTACCCAGGAGGGTGGCGATGTCCCCCCATCGTTCCAGCAGCCTTCTGTGGACGACCTTACATACTCCATACCCCATCCAAACGCATACTACTGCAGGAAGCATAACGGCTGGGTCCTTCTCCAGTGGAAGTCTTCGTCGATGATGCCTCCTTTGGCAAAGTCATTCGTCGCTGATCCAGAAACACCATTCCCGGACCTAACGCGTCGCAAACGGACGTTATCGTGCGTCGAGGAGAGCGAGCAGCCTTTTGGCCAAGTAAACCTAACCCACCACTTTCACCGCTATGACAAGGCTGTGGATGCACTGAAACTCGACCCAGCTCTCCGCCGTTCAGAGTGGGAAATATCCGTCCAGAAAAAACAGAAACGCCGGAAGGTTTCCTCGCTGAACCTGGATGCGATTTCACTCGATAAACTGTCAGACGTACCTATGGAGGACTTGGCTTCCGATGGAGAAGGCGACTTGTTAGATCTTTATGTTTGTTGCCAATGCTCGCTGTATTGCATTGTTTCCGAGGTCATCCCCGGTGTCATACCCGTCAAGTATATTGAAGAATTCATACGAGAAAGATGGGAGAACCCGGCTCCAGGCCGTGGCAGGGAAGAATCTATCGTCTCGGGACTGGAGACTTTTTTAGTGTGCGTCCAGCTTTTCATACTGCACTTGCATGACGCTTATAGTGTGTAGTGTCGTTGAGAACAAATTATGGAGGGGAGAAAATCGAGGCATTACAATTTCCCGGCCGGTATTTCAACGAAAGATCGGATGGACGTCAGTAGTGTAAGGGCAAATTTGGCTGTTTTCCAATCTGCTCACGCGGCCTATGCGCATAGTCGCTGTATCTTTGAACTCTTGGGGTTCGTCATCGCTGAAACGGTTACACCGGCAGGAGTGCGAGATACTTCCATTACACCTCCCAGCACGGATCCGAGCACCTCGGAGGGCCGGCAGAATGGTAGAAAGCTGCTTCGTTTCTGGGTGGAGACGAGTGCTTGGTTGCTCGACTATCAGCGTCGATATGGTGTGTGTACTCTGCATTGCTTAGACATTTTCTAAGTTCATGCACAGCCAATGCTCTCAAACAGTACACCTGTGCGAGAGTATGGGTGAAGTTGGATTCCGTTCGTGAATTGTACCAAATGGGTATAGGCGCGCATCCTGATCAGAGTACGTCTCATCTTGTGCATTCTAACTGTTGCGTTGTTCATGGTGTACAAGTCCAAAGAATAGCAAAGCTTCCTGTATTCTTGGAAGACGAACTTGTTCAACGTTCTGTAAAGGCACTCGGATTGACTCCCATGACTTATTCGTCCGGTGAGTCGATCTCTGCCATGGTTTTCTCTGCGCTGAACCAGTACCACTCTAGAGCTCTTGGCATTTGCATATTTTGCACAGTGTAGATGCGACCCTAGGCAGACACCGCATTATTTCACTCAATTTTATGGTGTTATCCAAACCATCCAGCAATACGGCGATATTCCCTCTCCAGAACTGCAAAATCTCGTTCTCGAAGAACGCACCCGAAACCGATACACGGAAGACGATCGTCTAGGTGCTATCAGAACCCTCAGTTTTGGTAAAGACAACCTGCTACGCGTGGATTACGAGGACGATATCGACGAGGAGTTCTTGGTCGGGGCTTGGAAGGACTGCCTGAAGAGAGCCTGGAGGGATCCGAAGGATGGCGCGCAGCGACTCAGGGACGCGAACGATGCTTTCAGAATCGTGGCAGAATCAAGAGGCAGTGTGACCCTACGGAAACTGTGGGAGGATTTCTCGAGGGATAGTATAGACCCAAGTCGGGCGTACACCATCCTAGAAGTTCCTCCGGGAACGGATGATGCGATGTTGATGACCGTGTTCATGATGCGGGTATGTGTCTTGATAGCTGATCAGTTTTCCGTGCCCTCACGCAGGGCCACTCAGCTTGAAGAACAACCCCACCAAGGCGAACGTATGAGGGAAGCCTTGCTGACACTCGCAGAGGCCAGAGACAGCTCCCGGATACGTACTTTTTTAGAAACCGGGCAAGATCGTAAGTGTCCGCTGGTGCCAGTATGGAAAGGAAATGACGTCTCACGTCACAATAAGCGGGTGATATAGTGCCGCCGACACGACTTGACTTTCCAAGGGGCCTCAACCAACTAGGCAATACGTGCTACTTGAATTCCCTCTTACAATATTTCTACACCATCAAAGAACTTCGAGATGGTGTTGCACCATTGGCAAAGCTGAGCGTCAAGGAGCTCGAGGATGAAAAATACTCGGACGATGACCTCAAGAGACATCGCGTTGGGGGACGGTTGGTGACAAGACGAGAGATTCTCCGATCCAAGAAATGTAAGTTTACTCATGGTTTCAGAGTGCTTTGCCTTGACAACACCATGTTAGTCGTCAGCCAGCTGGCTAACCTGTTCTGGAGACTCGAGCATGCCCAAGAGGCTTCCGTGACGCCCACTATGGATCTCGCCAAGCTTGCTCTCGTGACCTCGCGGGACGAAGAAGACGAGGAAGCAGAGAGCAGAGGAACCGATTCTTCCAATGATACTGATGCTACCCTCGTGGAGGATTCGCAATCTATGGGACGGCTTGCTAGCGCGGACTCGGCGGACACGGTACTTGGAAAACGTGCTCGGGATGACAATGCGATGGACGTGGATGAGGACGCATCACCCAAGTCACCTTTGTCTGACTCGGAAAAGAACGGGTACGTGATGGTCTCACATCCATCGTCCCCTCGTCGATCGAAGTCGCCTCGTCTCGGTCCCGCGAGTAGCTCAAGCTCGTCATGCAAGTCCATCTCCTCCAAGGATACAGGTGTCAAGGGTGCCGCGCAACAAGGTGACGAAGAGGTGTCCAAACAATCGCCTTTGCCTGCGAGAAAGACGCAGATCACGTCCGACTCTGTGATGCTCTTTGGTAAGTCCGTACATGCGTCGCAGAGCGACCCCGCCTGCATCTTTTGTAGGCAAGCAGCACGACGTATCCGAGTGCATGGACAATTGCATGTTCCAGATCGAGATCGCACTGTTGAACTTCAGCGGCTTGAGCGATTCGCAAGAGAAGCCTGAGGGTAGCCTCGTAAAGAGGTTTTTTACCCCATCCTTTCCCACAGATGTCACGTTAACGACGCTCTTAGGCTCTTTTATGGCAAGCTGAGACAGCGCCTGACTCCAGATCAGCGAAAGTCACGGATGTCGGTCACAGAGAAACAAGATCTCTTTTCTCACCTGCCCGTGAATGTCTCCGATAGCGGTATCGACATCTACGACGGTCTAAGCCGATATTTCGACGACTTGGTCGATTACGAGGGCGGGAAGGCCAGGATGGAGGTCTCGCTGGTTGAACTCCCTCCTTTGATGCAGATTCAGCTTCAGGTACGCGCGAACTTCTTCCAGCACGAGGAGACTTTTGATTTGAGATAGCGAGTGCAATTCAATCGAGAAACCTTGCAACCGTATAAATCTCAAGCATACGTGAAATTTGGTGAGACGATTTATATGGACCGGTTCCTCGATTCGGCAGATCCGCATAAGAGGGCGAAGTCTAAGCGTATACAGACGGCGCTAAATGCTCGGAGGGAACGTCTACGCGTGCTCACTGAACACAAGGTATGCGTACCGCTTGATGAACTCGACGTGAAATTCATCATGGCTGCGCAGCATGCACCGTTCGGGTCTTGCCTAGATAGCACGCTCAATTTCCTCACCAAACAAGACAATATCCTGCTACCCCAATTCGACGACGAACTCGTGGCCCAGTTGAATAACGAACAAGAGGTGCTCAAGACGGATGTCGAAGAGCTTCGCTATGAAATTGCGAGATTCAAGGAAGAGTTGGAGAACCTGTGGAAGGACGACACAGCGTTCGCTTATGAACTCACTTCGGTCTTTGTTCATCGAGGTTCATCGCCATCGTTCGGGCACTACTTCTTCTACTCTCGAAACCTACCCGACAGACCGGATGAGTGGTTCAAGTACAATGATGCGACAGTCTCGGAAGTTCGAAAGGACGAAGTGCTTGCAGATACCACTGGATCAACTGCGAACCCGTATTTGGTGCGTTTCGTACATCGCGGGTGTGATGAGATCGGCTGGCTGATTCGTGGCGACAGCTCGTGTTCGCTCGTAAGGGCTCTGAAGTTGTACACACTGTAAAACGAATTGCTACACCAGAAAACTCGAAGTCATGATTTACGTTGAATATCCTCGATGGATGTAATTCCCTGCTACATACACATCTTCGCGCCGTCGTGCTGGACTCGGTGTACAAGTAGAATCGTGCTCTATGTAAGAAGCTATCGGAGTAGATTTGTCCCAGCGCAATCCAATGGTCACTGTGAAGGACGAACCTCATGAAGACGGACACTCGGTTTTGGATTCGGAGCGGGGTATCGTCGTTTCCTGTGACTCATCACCATCCGCCACTTGCTCCAGGCGTGTTAGGAGGTCGTCTAGCGTGCCAAGAATGTCGTCCAGCCTGGCCTCTACATCACAGGCAACGGTGTCGGCGCTCTCCAGGCGTGCCAGCAGCTCTGAATCATCTGGGTGTGCCTCATCGCTCTCAGCTACGAACAACGCGTCGAGCTCGACGTCGACGTCGACGAAATCCGTTACGGGTTGACCGTCTGGACCGATGCCGCCGTGAAAGTCGTCAAAGGACATGGCTGTGGGGCAAACGATAACGCGCGGAGTATGAATCCGGTAGAGTGCGGCATTCGGCGACGGCTTCTCTCGAGAATATCATGTCGACGGCCTCGCAAGCGGAATGCGTCCAACGCCTGCTCGCGTCGTTTCCGGCGCGTCCGTTCCACCAGAAGGTGCTCGACGAGAGCGTCGCGCGGGAGGTGCACAAGTTTAAGGGCGCGTCGTCGCAGGAGAACGTCCGGAGTCGGTGGGAGCTCGTGCTCAGGAAGGAGGTGTTTGCGTTGGCGGTGCGTCTCGTCGTTCGATGGAGCGGCGCCGGCGACCGACCCGGGGTTCATTCGCAGGCGACGGAGGGCAACGCGTTGAAGAACGAGAGCGCCGAGTACTACGACGGCCTGCGAGACCGCCTCGACCTCGTCCTCACGTTCACCGAGCAAGGTTCGCACCCTCGCCCACGGTCCGTGGCACGACGAGTCTGACACGCGCGCGCGATGGCGTCCACAGACGCATGCGAGGCCGCGTTCCCGTTTACAGTGCTTCAAGACCTGCTCGAGACGCAGACGATCGTGTCGTGCTCGCACGTCTTTTCGTGGATCGAGACGCAGGCAGCGCGCCTCACGCAGGGCATGGTGCCACAAAAAGGCAAGGCGCTCATACTGCTTCGGACGTTGAACGACCTCTTGCGACGGTTGTCCAAGACGGGTTCGACGACGATGTTTTGTGGGCGCATATTGACCTTTCTCAGCGGCGTCTTTCCTTTGGGAGAGAGGAGCGGCGTCAACTTGCGAGGAGAGTATGGGCCCATGTGGGAGGGGACCGTGGAAGGCGGTCGTGGTGACGTGGAGATGAATGAGCAGCCAACGCGCTCGGTTCGCGGTGACAAGATGGACGTGGACGAGGAACATGCGTCTGATGATGCAAAGAAGGTCGACAAGGAAGGTACGATCTGCTTTACCAGTAATGGTCTGGATACTCTCAACGCTCGTCTCGTCAAGATTTCTACAAAACCTTTTGGTCCCTCCAACTCCCATTCTCGCGACCACCCATCTTCGCTACTTCGGATGCCTTTGAAGATTTCAAGCAAGCTGTTGAGAAAGTTCTACCTGTCATCAAGGAGGCTACAACGAAAGAGCGCGCCATGATGGGGAACAGGGCGTCGACAGTGCAATCCGGACCATTAAAGCGCAAGCGCGAGGGGGAAGAGACCAACACAAGCGACTACTTCTTTGCCAAGTTCCTCACGAGTCCGGACCTGCTGAGTCTCGAAGTCTGTGGATTCATCCGTGTTGGAGTCTCTGGCGCTCGATTGACATGCGTCTAGATCGCGGACACGCATTTCCGGCGTCAAATTCTCTTCCAACTTCTCATCCTCCTCAATCACCTGCTGTCGTTCACGAAGGCAACGAAGGCGACGTGGGCGACCCCCCGTAATCGGTCTCTTCAGATGGACTTCACCCTGGAGCCCGCAGACGCGCAATGGGTTCAGGACACGATCGTCAAAGCGACCGCGGAACTACGCTCCACTGCGCCGAATGGACCTGCGTTTGCGGACACGGTCACCACCATTCTGGAACGCGAGAAGAACTGGGTGAAGTGGAAGAACGATCTGTGTGCGCCGTTTGATCGTGAGCCATGGAGCGCAGAGATGGATGGGAAGAAAGTCGGGTTCGAGGAAGCGACGAAGGAG
>JBBPSZ010000577.1:0-10362 GCA_038093835.1 Strobilomyces confusus
CTTGCCCGGGTGATCATCGGGAGTGAGCTGGACAGCATTCATGTGAGTCGAAATCGCGTCACTCAGGTCGCGAAGCTCTCCGATGCGTTCGAAACGAGTGCAGAGGGAGACGCCGAGGTTGCTGAGACGACCAGGCTTATCTGGGTGACCATCAGGGGTGAGCCGGACAGCATCCTTCAGAGTGGAAATTGTGTCGTCTAGGTTGTGAAGTTCTCCGAGGCGCTCGAAACGAGCGTGAAGAGAGATGCCGAGGTTGCTGAGACAACCAGGCTTGTCGAGGTGGCAATCAGGGGTGAGCTGAACGGCATTCCTCAGAGTTGAGATCGCATCATCTAGGTCACCAAGTTCTCCGAGACACTCAAATCGACCCAGCAATGCTACACCGAGATTACATAGCCCTCCTGGGTAGTCGTCATGCCAAACCGAAGTAGCCTGCACCAATTTCCTTGTGATCACGATTGCCATTTCCAGGTCGTTCACTTTGCCAAACCTCTTGTAGCGTTGCAACAAAGCGACACTTGAGATCCTCGGGTCTTGGGCCAATAAGCCAGCCCTTGAATTCTCCTCCACTGAAGAAGTCCCATCCAACCGGCACCGCATAGTATCAATTCGACACACAGCAGGCAGTTGGATCATGACCTTTGCAACCCGATTTTCATGGCTCTCCTCAGAGCCAGTGAGTTCCAGCGCCTCCTGTAGGAATTCCTCGCATCTTGCTCCCGATGTTTCATCCTTGAAATTGTGGTATTGCGCGAAAGACACCAAAGCGAGCTGAATTAGCGTCGAAGGACGATCCATGTGGCCAATAGGACGAGCCCGCAACACATCCTGGTACAAGCGGAGCGGAATCTGAAGGGAGGCAGCTGTGCCATTCACTTGACAAAGAACGAATTTAGCCATCGCCAGGTTCGACTGGACCGCCGCACGACAAGGATGGTCCAGCGGACAAATGCTCCACGCCCGTTCAAACATTGCAATGGACAACTCCAGATCCCGGCTGTCCTCTCGTTTTCGATAACGCGAGAGAGCGCTTTGGCCCTGGTTTGTTGTATCTTCTAGTTCCCCTGGCGTTTCTATGGACGACTGTGGACATACACAGATTAACGACGTTCGTCTGGGAATGGCCGCCTACTTACACGAGGGAGAAGCACTCTCGCTATAGATGACATCTGCTGTTCAACGGTCACCGAAATAGATGAACACGGCGATATGACATCCCGTTCTTTCTGGAAGAACTTAAACGCTGTCAGAGTGTGAGCAGTGCGACCCTTTTCTGACGCTCGACCTCACTAACCAACATGTCCTGCGCTGCGGTCCAACAGTTCTTCCACGGTGATTGTAAGCTTTCGCAGATGCTCCCCTGCACCCAACATGGGCTGGAATTCGAACGATGCGTAGACCTCGAGAGAAACGGGAGCTGATGGATTCGACGGGCTACATATTCTGTCAGGACCAATCGCAATCGGAAATGGATGAGCTCACATCGGGATTGGATCAGTCCACTCGACGAGATCAAGATTTACAGAGGAACGCTTGTTCTGTGTTCTCCACTCACAGCCACTGTGACAGACCGCAGTATAAAATCCGGCAGGGATACGTCCCAAGCCAAGAGCGACATCTGCTGCACGGATACCTGTTTTATCGTCAGCCGCGTTTAAAACCTTATGAAATAGAGCGAGTTTCATACTCGTAATGATCATTTCTTCGTGGTCAGCGTCCACCGCACTATCGTCAGAAAAGGGGCAATCGCGTAGCTGGACTGCTGTCCGAGGGGTTCCCTCTCCATGCACGCGTCCAAAGTAGGGACTGAGCGACAGTGTGCTGTCCTACAGGATATGTCAGTCAGAAAACGACCATCCAAGGCCTGGAACACACGGGTGGGCTAGAAAGCGATGCTGCCGATTCACGCTGTGGCCGTCCATATTCGGTGGACTCGGGGTCTGGATTCTGAGTACGAGACGAATCCGACCCTGCTCGCGAACGTTTCCTTTCAGCGTTCGAAGAGCTGGACATGAAGGTGAGCTGCAAGAGCGCCGAAGGCCGTGACGCATTTCAAGGTCATACTGCACCACAGCAAATGGGCCTCGTGAATCAAGTTCGGAGTTAGAATTTTGCATGGCCGGCATTATCGTGGCAAGACCAGCATGCTGCATGTGTCCACGCTACATCCCTCACGAATGTGCGCACCAGCTCTCCGAATCGCGACGCACGCACCGTTTCAAGCACCGCTGTCAGTCCTAGAGTCCTTGCAAATTGACCGCGCGTGGTGCAGGTTCCCCTTGCGAGTTGATCGACGTTCTTCCCCGGGTGATGCCGCAAGTGAACACCTCGACATTCAAGCGAGTATCGCGCCCGCCTCGTCCGTCCGTTCTCGCGCGACTGTGCACTGGCCTGTTGCCGTATACGCGTCCGCGCGGGGCCCGGTCACACCGGGTCCGCTTTTCACTACAGCTGGGGCTAGGTGGTTCAGCGGACAAAGGTCGCCTGTCGATCTCCAGACCTGTTCAGATGGGGTGCAAGGTACCGATGAGTCTTCTGACGCGACTCGCACCGTTTTTGGCAACGTGCGTTTGCGTCGTGCCCGAGTCCACGGTGGCGGGTCAATCTAGTATGATCCGAAGTACTCGTGACCAGTGACACGCTGAGCAATAAATACTATACAAATGAGAGTGAGTTAGTAGCTACCGATACAACGAGGATGCGATTATGTATGACGTGATAAAAGAGCGTATGTCGTTATGTTCGTGACCGTGTTCATGATTAGCGGATGTGGAAGAATGGGAAAATGATTAGATCCTTGCGCGCGACCAGCTCACGCATGGATCGCATAGTAGTCCTTGTGAGCCTCCAACACAGACTCGTCCCACCCATCGACCCCGACTTCCACCATCCATTCGGGGCACAGACACCCTTCCCGGCCGGTCCGTTGTTCGAGAACAGCCGGATCAAAGGGGGAATCCTCGGGCACAGTCTCCAGCTGATGCCTCAAGTCCGCCATATCGAATGAGGTGTAGCTCGACTCGTACTCGGCCATCCAATCGGCGCGCAACGAACAGTCGAAGAGGGCGTCCAGTCCGGGCTCGTCGTCGGTGCCGATCAGGGTCGCGGAGCCAGTGTCGCGACTGACGTCTTCCTCCTCCGAATCGACGTAGCGACGGGGCGACACGCTGAGCGGGTTTGCGGCGTCGAGGGGCTTTCGGCTCCTTCTTCTCGTGCGGCTTGCGGGGAGAAGCGGAACGGGCCGTCGATTGAATGACGTTTGTCACCGGTCTGAGCGCGTGCATCCTTTTACGGTGTTTCGAAAGGGCGGCGGGGTCGTGTGTTCGGAAATCGCACGGCTGTTGGCAGCCGTCGACGGTGACCGTCTCAGGACACGTTATGTTCTTCTCTCCGGTGCTGAAAGACACGTCGATATCGTGGTGTACGGTCAATGTCAACTCGACTCACTGAATCGCGGTGTGAATGATGACGTTCTTCTTTTGAAGACTGATAAAGTCACAATACTCGCAATAGAAGACGCTATGGAGGACCGTGACATGAGACGGCGATCTTTTTGCAGGACGCTCACGTACCACTCCGGATGTTCGTGAGCTATGATGTGCTTCTTCAGCTCATATTCCTTTGTGAAGACACTGCCACAGTTGGGCTTTGTGCAGGAGTAAGTCTGCAGGGTATCAGTTCCGAGATCGCCGAGGAAGACGGGAGACATACCGCGCGATTAGACATGATTTAGGTGAATGCAAGAGGGTATGGGGTATGTCTAGGAGAATGACCAGATTCTCGGGGAAGATGGGATGAAACGCGTCTGAGAGGAGAATCATCCAAGGCTACCTGGTTTATATGCCTCCAGCGTCGCCATTGTTGGACGCTGTGGAGGGGCTTTGACATGCTCTTCACCGAGGAGTCAAAGCGGTGGACACAGTGCGCTCGCCAGTCGGGACCAAACGTAGAAGTGTGGACCTCTACCAAAGCAATGTGGACCATCGGATTCCCACGCCGAGGTCTGACGACGACCAGGATGCTTTCTCAGACGACGCCGTGGTTCAAAGCCTCCCGGCTTGAAGTCCTGATCACCAACGCCTGCGACCCGTCCCTACCAGAGCCGAATTATGCCCACCATCTCGAAATCGCCGACCTCATCAACACCAAGAAGGCCAACTCGTGAGTCCTCGTCACCACGCCTCCCGTGCCGTCTGATCGCGTCCACTTCGCCCCCAAGGCCACGCGAAGCCGCCATGCTCGTCGCCCGCCTCGCGAACCACAGGAATCCCCACATCGCCGTCCTCGCCCTCGCCCTCCTCGACACGCTCGTCCAGTCCTGCGGATACCCCTTCCATCTCCAGATCTCCACCAAGGAATTCCTCAACGAGCTCGTTCGCCGATTCCCAGAACGACCGCCCCCGTTCCCAGGCCCCGTCATGTCGCGCATACTCGATCTCATTCACGGCTGGAAGGAGGGCATCTGCGCAGACTCGAGGTGGAAGGAGGACCTCGGGAACATCAGGGACATGCACCGCTTGCTCACGTTCAAGGGGTATCGGTTCAGAGAACTGCCCTCCCGGAACCTTTCGGAAAACACGATGGTGGGTCGTGAGTCCGTGCGGGGATCCGCAGCCGGTGCTCACTCGGTTTCATAGACGATAAAATCTCCTGAAGAACTCGAGAGCGAAGACAGGGAAGCGCAGTCCGCCAAACTACAGGAGCTCATCCGACGAGGAACGCCGCGCGACCTCGCCGCGGCACAGGAACTGATGAAGACCCTCGCCGGTGCGAACCCCGATGCGAAACCCGACTATCGAAGTCAGTCACTGTCAGAACTGGCGAAACTGCAAAGCAAGGTGGTTCTACTGAACGAGATGCTGGACAACGTGGATGCGGGAAAGAGCGAGCGGTGGGCAAAGGGCGACGCGTATGATCAAGTGGCAACGGTCCTAAAGGGCGCGCGTCCGAGGTTGCAAAAATGGGTATCCGACGCGGAGACGGACGACCCAGAATCTCTCAGTGAGTGGTCCCCAGGGTAGTATCTATGTCGGTATTGATCTTCAGCGCAGACGCCTTCTTGGAGGCTAATGACCAAATCAACACTGCCCTGGCGCGGTTTGAGGCCTTCCAGAAGGGGGACTTTGCAGCTGTAGCGTCCATACCGACGTCGATAGCATCTGGGTCCGGCGGGGACGGCACTGGATCCTCGCTTATCGATTTCGACGACGGATCAGCAAACCCTACGAGCGGCGGAACCGCCAACACCGTCGACGATCTGATGAACCTGCTCTCTCAACAGCAACCTCCCCCGGTTAATACTGCAACGCGACCTTCGCTGGCCTCCACGTCGTTCCCGACGACTGCGCAGCCACAACCCCAGTTCGGATCGATCATGCTCCCCGGGACGCCTTCCCCTTCTATCGGGTCCACTAACGGTTCTCCAGGGAGAACGACGTCTCCACCGTCCAGTTTCGGCACCGCGTCCTCGCCTCCCATCGCCTCCATAATACAACCTCAGCCCTTGGCGCCGCACCAACGCACTGCCGTAGGGCCAGCGCAGTTCGCCAGCATGATGCAACCCAAACCACAGAACCAGTTTTGGGGCTCGGTCACTGTCACAGGCGGGCCCCGGTCGTCGTCTCTGGGTGCCTCGCCACCGCCTTCTGGACCCGCGACGCCACCCGGTCTGGGCGGATACTACAACCAGACGACCGGCGCTGCGAGCGGGCAACGGACGCAGACGCAACCACCGCCCGCCGCTTCAAACAAGGACCCGTTCGCCGATCTCGCAGGGCTATTTTGACGTGGGGATATGAGGTGGGGGTCGCGTCGGACGTATCTCTGTGGGGACTCGTTTGGGATGGACGCTGAAATCTACCTAGCTTCGTGTGCGGCGACGACGGCGGATGACCGGAGCGACGTCGTGTACGTTTGCTTGACCAATCTTACGTGGATTTCGTCGGAGTGCTTGGGAACGCTAGCTGGCTCAGCCTCAGCCTGGGCCACTTAGACGCGTGCGGTGATGTGCTCCTCGAATGATTGGACGGTCTTGAGCAAGTCACACCGTCCGACGACGATACACTTGGAAAACCATGATCATGAAATTATACCATGCCCTATCAGGGGGCATCTGAAATGAACTTTGAGACGACGGTGCAGGACGAGCCGTCGATCCATAAACCCGTACCGGTGGCGATCTATTGTACAACCGCCGAGCCTGTCTTCGCCTCTCCTTGGGCCACAGTCATGCGACTGTACGTATATAGCGAGCGACGTCGTTTGTGAGGAACGCTTCCTCGGAGGAAACACGGGCCGAGCGAAGAAAAAACTTTGACCGAAAACGTAGAGGCGCTGCGCGTGGGGCACGGGCCGTGGGTACTGATTGATCCATGTCGATGAGCGCAAAGGTGTACGGACCACAGGTCTGCTCCGACCTCCCTCTGCTGGGCCGTCGTCGATAACCGGTGGGTGGTGACGAAGCGGAACTGCGTCGACGCTGACTGTCCGGAGAAGAGCGTACTGCGTCCACCGACGTTGACGCCGGTAGCTGGTTATGGGCGGTGACATTCTCTGCGAACGGAGAATTTCTCGTGAGCGGCGGGGATGGGGTCCAAGTTTGGCGGACGCAAGACGCCAGAAGAGCGGCAAGGATGGAAACGGCGGCGAGGAGTGTAGGCCTGTGTGGCGCTGTGTGGAGTCCTACCGTACGTCCCGCACATTGAGGATGAAGGTTCAGCGCCTAGCGGCTAGCATGTAGTGCCAGGAACGGACCATACATCGACGATGAACATTCAGCGTTCAGCGGCAACGTGCGCTGAACATTCAGTACCAGATGCCAGATGGGCACAGCGGCGTACGAGTTAGTACTACTGTAGTACTAACATTCAATCTGGGGCGACAGCTCCTCGCAATTGAAGTTCCACCTGTTTGCTACAGTTGTCGGATTTGAACATTCAAATCTACGGTGTCAGGTGGAAATATTGCACCGCGAAGAGGACATCGCCAGCGTCAATGCGGTCGACTTTTCGCCGGACCTGGGCACAGCCACAATTTGGGACATCGAGGATCGGAAACGGTTACGCACACTCAGACACAAGAATCATCCAGTGTATGCAGCAAAGTACTCCAATGGACTCGGTCGCAACTGCCACGCAAGATCACGTCTGTGTCTGGGGCACAAACAACGGACGCTTGCTCGTTGACATCCCACTAAAAGTTATACCGTATCTCAACGCTGGTCTCTGCTGGTCCAACGACCATCTCTTTGTCATATCTGACCAAAAAATCAAGCAGCTCGACGCGTCAACTGGGTCAACGCTTTCCGCATGGCCTGTACCCGGTACCAACAAGGCCTCATGCATCGCTTTATCAGCGGACGGAGCATTCATCGCGTATTCCACCAGCGGTAATGTCACTTTGTGGGACATCCACTCACTCCCAGCTTGGTCGAATCCAACATCCAGAGGACATTCACTCCATTACAATCTCACCGGATGACAGGTCAATTGGCATTGGGGATTGCCGCTGGAATATAACAATTCAGAGTCTTCCCCGCGTCTCCGTAAGGGTTAAGTTATCATCTGACCACGGCTTACATGAACGATTTGACAGACATCCACCAAAATCCAGGCTGAGGAGCTCGTGATTTCAGGAACAAATTCACACGATTCAGCCTCGGTAAGACCTGCCTGCTAACACTACAGTCCGCATTGGGCTGACTACTGTGTATTTACTCCAGCCTGAGGGAGAATCATTCATTCTCGTAAGTGGTGCACTCTGTCTAATCAGATATTTTCTTTTATCATATTCTCGATCAGGATCCCGTCTCGCCCGCCGCCTTCCAAGAACCAAAATTTCAGATTGAGGACCTTGTTCTCGATGCATGGAAGCAAAGTCGACTTGAAAACGCAGAAGTGTTGTTGACGAAAGCAATCATGGCGTCTCAGAATCCGACGCACTATGCGTTCGCGAGTCGTTCTCTCGTTCGGACGCGTTTGCAAAAATGGCCCATGGCGATCGCAGACGCAGAAATGGTGCGCTTTGCTCAACGACCAGCCGTGCCGACGCTAACGTCGTCTTACATAAAGGCCCTCAAAATTGAACCTTCCGCAGTCGGCTGCATTGCAAAAGGTCTGGCACATGTCGACAGCGGAGAACGACACAAAGGCTATCGAGCCTGCGACATTGCCTTTGAGCATCTCGATTCGTCTCACGTCACTTTCCTTCTTCTCGTCAAGGTCTGTATTTTTCAGCTCGTGCATTATTCAGCTTCTCATACTCTTTAGGCCATTACTGTATTCATGGCCGGAGAGGACGTCGACACAACATCGCGCATGGATGACCTTATTAACACGGTTCCCTCCAGCTCGGAATACTGTATGGTTCAGGCACGTACACGGCGGACTACACGCGCGAAGTGCCGTCCCTTGCATGTTTAGCAGGCATACATGCATTTTCTCGTGGGAAAAACCCGCATGCAAACCAGAAATTATGAGGGCGCGATAGAGTCGTTCGAGAGCGCACGGGACAAACTGCTGTTGCTCGCAAGCGGCTCGCTTTTTTTTGGCTCGCTGGCAAGTCTCTCGTACATATATTGTAATATGGCTGGCTGTCCCTTGCAGATATCCGGATGGAAATTCGAGGCCCTCGACATCATGAGACGACACTATATGTGTGAAGCCCTATTTTCAGCCGACCGCATCGCTGATGCGGGCGAAATGTTCCTCCAACTGAAGAATGAGTTGAGAGAACAGACGGATCTGCAGCGCGAGCATCGCAAATGGGCTCTTGGCAAGTCGTTAGTATTCCGTGTTATCATTGCTGAAACGTCAATTCTCTCAGACTTTGAGCAACGCTGTTTCAGCAGATTGAAGCATCTCGGAGATGTTGCAGCAGATACCAAGCAATATGACAAGGCCATTTCCCTCTATTCAGTTGCCATATCGCTGGATCTCCCCTCACGGGACGTTCTCATCAAACGTGGCAACACATATTTGGAAGGTGGGTCGTATCAACGGGCACTAGACGATGCGGTCCAGGTGGATAAGATGGTATAAATGCGGGCTAAACTATATATTTGAGCAAAAATTTAAGGATTCTAATGTAGTTCAAGTATGGTAGCAGATTTTTTTATTTATCTAAATTTGGTATACACGCAGACATTTAGTTGACCACCAAATTTAGCAATCAGTGAACGACTTCATGCGAGCACATACTCGAAGTTTTGGCAGAAGTTTTGGTGAGCGCCCATACTTGAAATTTCACCACCAGCAAATTGACAAACTAAACTTCAAGTCGTATATTCACATTTAGGTATACATTTAAGTCCCTCTTAAACATCTCAAAATCTGTTGTGCCAGTAAATCGACCACCGGTTAGCTAAAGCCGGTCGCACCGACGAGGAAAGATGCTCAATATGGCAGTTGACTTGATGGAATCCACAGCGTGACTGATTGCAACGAGCTGCGGAGTCAGAGGGTACTAACATGAGGGCGGGAAACTTAGTAGTATCTGTCGCTGGTGTCGAGGAACTGAAGTTTGCAACAACATGCAGACGACAACTTCCGGGGTACTAGAACATGGTATGAATACGAAAACTGGCAAGCGATGGAAGAACTTGAACTTCGACCGTGTGCGGACAGGCCAAACCCAAGGTCAGGCACTTCAGAAAACACGAGGCGCGGGGTGGGGCGTGGCTGATCCATATATGAATGCGGGCAAATAATATGTACCGACAGTAGCTTTCTTCCAACTGTCACTCAGCAGGGCCATCGTTGACGAATGGCCGGTGCGTAATATTGACAAAGCGGAACTGTTGAATTCGATGCTGACTATCCGGTGAAGAGCGTTCTGCGCCGATCGATATTGTCACCGGTAGCTGCTTATCGGCCATCACATTCTCTGCGAACGGAGAATTTCTCGTGAGCGGCGGGGATCATGGGGTCCGAGTGTGGCGAGCGCACGACGCCAAAAAAGTGGCAAAAATGGAAACAACCAACGTTTTGTGTGTTGCTGTGTCCCAGGACGGGCGACGCATTGCTGCGGGAACATCCTGGGGCGACGTTTTCGTATGGAACGCGGGGACATGCAAAGAAATCTTCCACCACGAGGAGAACCTCGACGACATCAACGCGGTCGACTTTTCGCCAGACTCGAAGAGACTCGTCTGCGCATCCAGCAGCCGTACGGCCACAATTTGGGACATCAGCTTGAGGACCGGGAAACATGTACGGACACTCAGACACGACGATGAAGTGTATGCAGCAAAATACTCGCCTCGCGGAAATAGAGTCGCAACTGCAACACCAGATCACGTCCGAGTCTGGGGCAGCAATGACGGAAACTTGCTCGTGGACATCCCAGCGAGAGTCACTCCGTATC
>JBBPSZ010000578.1:0-10362 GCA_038093835.1 Strobilomyces confusus
CGTCGTGGCCCTTTGCCCTGCTCCCTTTTCGGCCGCGCGTAGGGCTCATGGCGTTTCTTTGTAGCGTCAATTGGCAACTCATGTCGCACGCGTGCACGACGATCGCGACGCCCGTGGCGACAGCTTACGATACCCTCTGCGAGGCTAGTCTCGCGCACTCGCTCAACGAGCCAAACTGTGCCGGTATCTTCACCAACGCTCAACTCCTCCCCGTCTTGGCGCGCGTCATCAAGGACACGCCCTCCGTCCGACTGGTCGTCTACGACGGCGAGGTCAAGCCAGCGACGCTGCTCGACGACATTCGCAGGGAGCGCGACGGCGTCGTCGTGCTCTCGATAGACGAGCTTCGGACCATCGGCCGCGTACAGCCTCTCAGCGTCTTGGACGATCGTAAACCCATGCCAGAGGATGTGGCGCTCATCATGTACACGAGCGGCAGCACCGGCGCCCCCAAGGGCGTCGTGCTCACGCACGGTAACGTGGTGGCCTCCATCGGCGGCGTATTCCACCTCATCGGACACCACCTGCTCCCCGACGACACCCTCCTTGCCTACCTCCCCCTCGCGCACATCTTGGAATACGTGGTGGAGCTGGCGTTGTTCGGGATTGGAGTCAAGATGGGCTATGGGCGGGTCAAGACGCTGACGGACGCGTCGGTGCGGAATTGCAAAGGCGACATCGCCTCCTTCAAACCTTCCGTTCTCGTTGGGGTGCCTCAGGTGTGGGAGACGATTCGCAAGGGCATCCTCGCCAAGGTGAACGCGAGCGGATTCGTCAAGAAGACGGTGTTCAACAGTGCCATGGCGATCAAGAAGGCCAACGTGCCCGTACTGACGGACATTGCAGACTCTGTTGTGCTCAGCGGGGTGAGGGCGGCCACAGGAGGCCGTCTCCGTCTGGGGATGAGCGGTGGCGCGGCGTTGAGCAAAGAGACGCAGGAATTCCTGTCGGTGGCGCTGGTGACGATGCTCCAAGGTGGGTTCTCTATTGGTTCTATTGACGTATGGAGCGTTGAGTGAGGGAATCGCAGGTTACGGGATGACGGAATCGTGTGCCATGTGTGCGATACTTCCACCTGAGCTGATGCAGTATGGCTCTGTCGGGCTTCCCGTGCCGTGCATCGAAATCAAGCTGATCGATGTTCCCGAGGCGGGATACAAGGCGACTGAGATCCCGCCTCAGGGCGAGGTGTGCATCAGAGGCCCTTCGGTGACCAAGGGTTACTACAAGCGCCCTGACCTGAACGAGGACGAGACGATCTTTACCAAAGACGGGTGGTTGAGAACTGGGGACGTCGGGCAATGGAACACGGACGGGACGCTGAGTCTGATTGATCGGTGAGTGTGGTTCGACGTTGGAGAAGCGCGGGTTCTGAGAACGCGACGAACAGGATCAAGAACTTGGTGAAGCTCCAAGGTGGCGAGGTACGCCGTACGTTTTCTTCCGAGGAGACGGCGTTCTGACGACGACGTGGTAGTACGTCGCTCTGGAGCGACTAGAAGCGACGTACAAGGCGTGCAGCCTGGTCTCCAACATTTGCGTGCACGCGTCCGCAGAGGCCAAGCAGCCGATTGCGATCATCATTCCGCACGAACCGAACCTGCGACACGCTCTGGCGCAGCGGTCGCTGCCGGGCGTGGACTCTACGGCGTCGCTGGCGGACCTGTGCCACAGTGAGGCGGTCCAAGGGCTCGTGTTGAAGGAGTGCAACGTCGTGGGTAAGAAGAGCGACTTCAAGTCGATGGAGATGCTGGAGGCGGTGATCCTGACGGCCGACGAGTGGACGCCTGAGAACGGGCTGGTGACGGCGGCGCAAAAGGTGCAGCGGACCAAGGTGGCCAAGCACTTCGAGCAAGAGATCAAGGTGGGCGCTCCGTGGTGTTTGGTGGGCTGCGCTGACGGTGTGACAGACGATCTATCGGACCCAGTGAGAAGAGTGAGGATACCCGGGCTGTTCGATGTATCTAGGACTTTTTGCCACTGTACATTTTCTAATGTGAGGCTATGAGATGTTACGTAATCGGTGTCGGTGTGGGCAGGTGCCGAGAGGACTGCGGCCAGAGTCGACCAACCCTCTCTTGCCTTCTCACCACTCCCTCGCCTCGCACGACTCTCCTCCCCCTTCTCCTTCCCCTTCCTCTTCCGAACCGACCCCCCATGTCGTCCCAAAATCCGGTGCGTCCTGCGTCCTTGTTCGCTTCCCGCGTCTGCCCCGACGTCTATACGTCGTGTCCACTGACTCAGTCTCGGTCAGATTCGGAGAAAGCTGGTCATCGTCGGCGACGGCAAGTCTCTCTCTCTCTGGGCCTGACTTGTCGATTCACGCCGATCGAGTAGGCGCGTGCGGCAAGACATCGCTGCTGTGTTCGTTTGCGCTCGGCGAGTTTCCCAAGGAATACGTGCGTCGTGCTCTCCAGTCTCGTTTCCGTGGCTGACCGCCCTCCGCAGCAACCGAGTGAGTGCTCTCTCCTTTTTTTAAAAAAGAAAAAGGACGACGAGGGACAGCCATTTTCGAGAATTACGTGGCTGAGATCCGGCTAGACGGGAAGCCGGTGCAGTTGGCGCTGTGGGATACTGCGTGCGTGTCCTCGCGTCGTCTTTCGGTGCGGTCGTTGACGGGGGCGGTAGTGGACAGGAAGAGTACGAGGTGCGTCGACGCGCGCGCAGGCGGGCGGCGCTGACCGGCCACAGCGTCTACGGCCGTTGTCGTATTCCAAGTCGCACGTCATCTTGATCGCGTTCGCGATCGATACGCCGGACTCGCTCGACAACGTGTCCGTCAAGGTGCGTCCGGCCGGCTCCGTCGCGCGACCGCGCTCACGGGCGCGCGCAGTGGATCGAGGAAGTGCGCAACATCTGCGGTCCGACGATCCCCATCCTGTTGGTGGGGTGCAAGGCGGATCTGAGACCGCCGCCGAACGCGCCCGACATTGGGCGGTACGTGTCGCGCGCGCAGGCGGAGCGGGTGGCGGTTGAGATCGGGGCGAGGGCTTACAAGGAGTGTTCGGCGCTCAAGATCGAGGGCGTCGACGACGTGTTCGAGGCGGCGACGCGGGCGAGCATGTTGATGCGCGAGGGTGTGCCGTCCGGGACGTCGGGAGGACACCGGTATCGGGAACGCGCGAGCAGTCGTGGGGAGACAGGCGGGGGGTGGAAGTGCTGCGTCGTGTGCTGAGTCGCGCGTCCATTTGTTCATGCGTGCATATTTCTTCTTTCCTCGTCTCATTTTTTCTTCGTTTCTTCTATGACGTGTTGCATTTGATTCCCGGACTGTCTATGCTATGTGACGCGAAAACTGTACATGAGCTCGTCTATGCTACGTCGGAGGGACCGCGGGTGACGCCGAGGTCCTTGAGCCTGCCGGAGGCGACGTCGTACACCCAGCCGTGGACCGCGACGGGCTTGCCGGCGGCCCAAGCCTGCTGGACGGGTTCGGCGGCACAGACGTGCTCGACCTGGCGCTTGACGTTCTCGTGGACGATGCGGTCGAGGGCGGCGTCGGCCGGGGTGGTGGAGAGGTCGAGCGAGGCGACGAGGTCCGTGAGGGGTGCGAGCCAGCGCGCGAGCGGGGTCTCGGGCCCGGACTCGGCTGTCGCCTCGGTAGCGCGGGACCGGGCAGAGGCGGCCTCGAGACACGCCGCGGCGCCTCCGCAGCAGGTGTGTCCTGCGACGACGACTGGCCGTGCGTCAGCGTACGCCCGAGCGACCGAGGAGGGGGACTCACCGTGCTCGACGCCGACGACGCCGACGGCGAACGAGAGGACCGAGAGCGCGCTGTCGTCGTCGGGGTGGAATTGACTGGGGGGGCCGCGTCAGCTTTCGCACGGGTCCGCGATGGCGCCTTCGGACTCACTTGGCGATGTTGCGATGGACGAAGAGGTCGCCCGGGCGTGCGCCTGTGAGGACGGATTCGGGGACGCGCGAGTCGGCGCAGCCGATCCAGAGGATCTGGGCAGAGATCAGACGGGGGGCGGCGGGAGCGGGCGGGGCGTGCCTTTGGAGACTGGCCCTTGGCGGACTGGGCGAAGAAATCGGGGTCGGCGCGGTCGACGGCGTCAGCCCATTTGGCGTTGGCGGCGAGGAGGGCGTGCACGGGCGAGCTGGGCGGGATCATCGTCGACGAGAACGCGCGTCTAATGCTGATGGGAGCGGAAAGACAAAGTCGCATGTGACTAGCGTAACTACTGCCCGTCCCAGCGGATGCCCGCAAACGCCCGAAGCGCCTCGCGCTTGGCGGCCGTATCCCCGTTGAGCGAGAGTCCGTACGCTTTCAGGAGCGCCTCAGAGTGCTCCTCTGGGAGCGTCGGTCAGGACGGGCGGATCGGAACGACGGCGGGCTCACTCGTGATGTGCTCGAACTCGCCCCGCGTCGCCGGGAACCCGGCGATAGGCTTCCCGTCGGCCGCGATCGGCGTCCTGAGCGTCGCCTTCTTCACTGTCGCGCTGGCATTGTGCAGTCGCGCCGGGAGCCGTTCCTGACTGCGCCGCGGTCAGCCTCGACCGCGCCCGACGAGTAGCATCACCCACTCGAGTCGCACCGTCTCGCTCAGCTCGTCAAGCCTTTTTTCCAGCGCCTCGATCTTGGCGGCCTGCGCCGCCGCGTCCGGCACGGGGACGGCCTCGGCCGCCGTCACGACCACCTGCACGTTGTCGCCCCGCGTCGCCAACTGCATCTTGAGCGCCTCGAGCTCGACCGCCAAACGCCCTTGCGTCCGCTCGATCCCGTCAAGCCGCGCCCTGAGCGCGCCCACCTCGGCCCCGACGTCCGTCCCGCTGAATGCCGTCGATGGGACGAGCGCGAGCGCCCGGGACGCGGCTGCGATCTGGTCCGCCATCGCCGAGAACGAGGCGGACAACCGGTGGGGCCAGAGCGGCGGCGCGGGTGGCAGCGCGTGCTCCTGTCTGTCGAGCACCACCTCGAGCGCCGGGGTCGATAGGTACTGGCCGTCCACGGGCGACGCGGGGTAGCTGTGTGGATTCGGGAGCGACATCACGTTTCAGGGGGAGGGGGGAGAGGGACGGGCAGGCACGGCCCACGATCATGAGCAGGGCGCCCTGTCGTCGTGAGGATCCGTGAGACCGTCTGGGCCCCATCGTGTTCATCTCGGGGCTATATTTGCGCCGGGGCGCCGGTCGTGTGCGTCCTTCTCACCGTCCATGGCGACTTGGTTCTCGCTATCTCCCCATCGGAGGGCTCAAAGGCGTGGCCTGGACCTCGTGCCGCGTTTATGTCCGGCGTTCACCTCGGTTCCTTATCTCGCCCGTTTCGAGCGCGGGCGTGCCCCTCGCTCTACTGCCGAGGGGATGAAACGCGGCGCCCGGCCTCTGGTCAAGACGTGGATCGAGCGGGCAAGTCAAAACCGAACCGAGGTGAGACGACGAAGCGTGTCGATCTCGATTCTCGGTCGTGAACGTGCGTTTTTTTTTTCGCGGGAGAGCTGAGGGCGAATTGGATGAACGTGAGGCGGCGACCGCCGCATTCATAACCTGCGCTTTCGCGGGAGAGGGCGAGATCTTGATCTGCATGTAGTGGTGGCACGCCGAGGCGGGAGAAAGGTGCTGGGGAGTAGGACAGACACGGTGGTGTTCAAGTGAGTGGTGGAAAGCGGAGCTCCGGAGTCTGGACGCGTCGGATGGAGGACGGCGACGACTCCGGAAGACGCGTCTCGACTGTACGGTCGTAGTCGTGGACTTTCTGAGTGGGTTTATTTACATAAATGAAATCGTCATTTAGATCGCGCTTACAACCTGTCCTTCAAGTTCACTTCAGATGACACGCCGCGGTTCGTCGAATTCCTGCCCTCGCCTTGTCATAGCACAGTTCCGAGCACTCAACGCCGTCGTACTTTCTGTCTCCCCCAGTAAGGATAGAAACCGGAATCATGCAGGGCTGTGGTGGAGTCAACACCAACGAGGACAACAGTCACTGCGGGTATGTGCAGTCGCTTCATTCAGTTCGCTTTCAGGAGTCAGGATCAATTTTAGGCGTGGAGTTGAGCGACACGTGGCGGACGAACATCCTGTGCGGAGCCTTCAACAAGTTCAAGTCCACGCGACCTCCAAGTGAATTCAAACGTAACTCGTTCGGGACGACCTAGAGGCAGTTACTATCTCGTTTTGTACGTGGAGAGTAAAGAATACGATCATCCTTCAAGGTTGCCGGCGACGCTCAGGATGTTCCTCACCTGGGCTCGGAGAGTTGGGTTGGTTAGCGTGGATTCAAAAGGTACTTAGTTCCTTCAGATTTGGTGAGGGATGAGAAAATTGACTCGCGTCAGTTGAGCGGCTGCATTCGCGGGCAAAATCTCTCGCTGCAGCGTTCGACCAAGGGGATAAGACCACAGCCAGGTACATCGACGAAGCGGTCCTGCTTGATCGCGAATCGCTGGAACTTTGCGGACCTGGCCACCACAAGCGATGTTTCTCTCTGATCTGGCTTGCGATTCACCTTTCTACTCGCTACGACCAGTTTGGCACCATGCAGGATCTCGAGGAAGCCATTCTCCTCGACCGAGAAGCACTCTCGCTTCGCCCACGAGGTCACCCTGGTCGTTTCGTATCTTTGAACAACCTTGCAATTTGTCTCGTTGCTCGCTATGACAGGTTCGGGACCTTGCTAGACCTCGAGGAGGCCATTCTCCTTTCCCGAGAAGCACTCTCGCTGCGCCAGCAAGGTCACCCTGACCATTCCGCTTATTTGGGCAACCTTTCAAATCATCTCTCTACTCGCTACAACCGGCTTGGGGCCTTGCCGGACCTCGCTCCGCCCGCAAGGTTACCCTGATCACTCCACATCTTTGAACAATCTTGCGTCCCATCTCTCCATTCGCAACGACCAACTCGGGGCCTTGCAGGATCTCGAGGAGGCCATTGTTCTCGACCGAGAAGCACTCCTGCTTCACCCGCAAGGTCACCCAAATCGTCCCACGTCGTTGAACAACCTTGCAGTTGATCTCTCCACTCGCTACAAGCAGCTCGGGGCCTTGGAGGATCTCGAGGAGGCCATTGTCCTCGACAGAGAGGCACTCTCCCTTCGCCCGCAAGCACATCCTGGTCGTTCCCAGTCTTTGAACAACCTTGCAGTTCATCTCTCCACTCGCTACAAGCAACTCGGAGCCTTAGTGGATCTCGAAGAGGCCATTGTCCTTTGCCGAGAAGCACTCTCGCTTAACCTGGACGGTCACCCCCAGAGCGAGCTTTTCTCTGTCAGCTCCGAGTTAACCAACATTGGCCAGTACGTCAATGAAGCTGCGACGTTCATGCGAATCGAAGATGAGGAATCCTGCATACCACGAGTCGCCGAGGAGCTCGGGAGGAACGAATGGGTCCACTTTGTATGTCACGGTCTTCCGAACAGAAAGGAACCCTTTCAGTCCGCGTTCGCTCTGAGCGACGGGGACTTTACGATCGAGCGCATCATACGCTGTCATCTAGAG
Organism: Strobilomyces confusus; assembly: GCA_038093835.1. Classification (NCBI taxonomy): domain Eukaryota; kingdom Fungi; phylum Basidiomycota; class Agaricomycetes; order Boletales; family Boletaceae; genus Strobilomyces; species Strobilomyces confusus. Next base: position 7,437 of record JBBPSZ010000578.1, read on the forward strand.
GACCCTGAGTTCGCGTATCTCTCCGCGTGCCACACGACGGTCGGGGACGAGGAGAGCTCGGACGAGATGATTCACCTCGCGTCGGCGATGCAGTTCGTCGGGTTCCGTTCGGTGATCGGGACGATGTGGGCGGTGGACGACGCAGAGACGAACAAATTCACGTCGCGGTTCTGTCCGCTCATGATGGACGCGTCCGGTCGTCTGGACTATACGCGGGCGGCGTTCGCGCTCAACGAGACGATGAAGTCGGTCAACATACCGGTCGATCAACGAGTGCTCTACGTCCACATCGGCGCCTAGCAATTTTGCTGGCTATTTTTTTTCGCGGAGACTCATCGTTTCTACGTTCACAAAGATTGTGGCGGGAAGGAATGACAGCTCGGGCTGTGTGGATCGGTAGCTTTGTGTTTGCACAGAATTAGACGTTCATTCGAGTGCCGTATACGAGGAACAATGCAAGGTATAAATATATTCACTGTACCATGATATTCTCTTGTATCGTATAACTGCTCGGATTTGTATTCACTCAAGTCTTCGAAGGATCCAGCGAAATCGTCTATAGGTTTCCAATCGCGAGGTGTTTGCGTTCGGACGAAAGCGCGGACAAAAATACATCAGTGAATCATCCAAGGAGAAAAATCGCAGGAACTCACAAGGATGTGGCCGCCTGGCCAGCAGAAGACCTCTCTGTACTTCGACCTCTATGACCGAGGGTCTAATGATATCCTCTAGATGAGAGTGATAGATTCGCTCAACGGCGGGACACCAACCGAGGGTGACTCCACGCTGCTCGACAGGATCAACTCTACACCATGGCGGAACAAAAATCGCCAAGAGGACACCACGTTGACGGGGGGCGCTGCCATAGGCAACGCTTGTAAGTATAAAAGGGCCGTCGTCCGATCAAACGGCTCGGATCCACTTTTGCGGCGACACGCCCGGTCGGGTGAGGACTTGCTGTATGCACGAGGTCCATTCCGCCAACGAAGCACGTGTATCGACCAAGGTCATTCGAGTCGCGACACGCGACGTACCGCCCCGGCGATGAAGGGACCGGATACTGCATTGCAGGTGGGGATTTACGTCGTCCATATCAGATGCAACGGCTCAAAGTCTGTCCGAGACGTTCAGCGTTTTAAACGCCGTACCTGTCGCCGACCTCGTTTCACGCCCGTTTCGGACGGGGACGCTACCGCCGAGGGGGGATGAAACGCGGCGTCCGGCCTCTTCGAAGCAGGTGCCGTCGATCTCGATTCTCGGTCGTGAACGCGCGTCTCGTCTTTTTTCGCGGGAGAGCCGAGGCCTGGCGAATCGGATACGGCGACTCGCGGGCGAGATCTCTGTCTGGAGATGCTAGCGAGGGCACGAGGCGGACGTCGACGATGGAGGCCAAGCGAGGCCTGCAGACGCGGCGGTGGCGCCATGATCGCTGTCAGTGGGCTCTGGACGCAGACGACGAGGACGGACGTCTCTCAACTCTAGGATGTGTCATCCTCATTTAGAAACCGCTTCGCACGGCGACATTCCCCTGAGTCAATCCGCCGTCGTACTTTCTGTCTCCAGAAGTGGGATAGAGTGTGCCGATGAGGACACTGGGTATGTGCACTAAGTATTCAGTTCGCTGTCAGGATCAAAGTTTGGTGGCAGTTGAGCGACACGTGGCGGACTTGAACATCTTGTGCCGGCGCCTGCAGTGTCCACCCAACCTCCGAAGACATTCCAGCGCTCTCACCACGTCAAATCTCTTCAGTCCTTATAGTTATGGCAGCAGAAACACTAGGGAGCCATGAGAGATCGATGCCTTTATCTCTTCCAGCGGTAGATTTGGTGGCAACTGAAGCTTGAACACTCGACGTTCGTGTAGGTGCATGCCAAAAACCTTGGTGTCTGCGGGCGAGCCTTCCAAAAGGTGAAATTCTGTGTGATGGGCACCGGACTTACTATTTCAGCGAGGAACGTCGCTATGGAGGGCGCGATGTCTTGGAAATCGACTGGCCGGGACACTCGGTTGTCGGTTAATGTGGCCCATATAACTATAAACTGCCTATCATTGTCATAAAAGAAGCCAGCCCTGCCAGGAGGAGGTTCATGGATACAAGAGGGCTTGAATGGGTGATTGGCGCCAAGCTCGGGTGACTCGGACGTAAAACTCGACTTGGGCTGAGCGAAGTGGATGGTCCCTGAAGTATGCATGATCATGTGGCGACAAACTGGCCGAATAATTTATGTATAACGATAAGGTAAACTATACGACCACAACTAGTACGATACGTCGAGAGGCAAAGCGAGATCGAGAAAAATAACGCGCGGACTCTACGCGAAACCTCTACGAACGGGCAACACAGGCCGACGGTCAGTCGACCTCCCATTTATAGCGATCGCAGTCCAGCCCGACGCTCTTCATTGCCCCGCGAAAGATCCGACGATCGTCAGCCTTGGAAATCTTCAAATCCTCGTCGACCCGATCGCACGCCAAATCAGGGGCGAGCTTGACGTCGGGGTACGACACCTCGCCCTCTCTCCCCGCCCAGTCGAAATCGACCAACATCACTCGCTCGCCGTCACAGAGGATGTTGGGAGTCCTCAGGTCCCCGTGGACGAAGCCCTGCGCGTGGAAGGCCACGACGAGCTCGTGGACTTGCCTTGCCCACGCCGCGACCTTGTCCGCGTCGTCGAGCCAGTCCGAGATCGGCGACGCGAACGGAAAACAGTCCATGGCGACGCCGATCAAGCCCCCGGGGAGCCGCTCGTAGCCGAGGAGCATGGGCGCGAGGCCGCGTTCCGCGCAGAAGGCGTGGAGCTCGTACGAGTAGCGTCGGACGAACTTGACGACGATCTTTTTGCCCGAGATCGTGGAGGCGACGTAGAGCTGGTTCAGAGACCTCGAACGGACTCGGGCGAGAAGCGTAAAGTCGACGGAGGGACC
>JBBPSZ010000579.1:0-10359 GCA_038093835.1 Strobilomyces confusus
CGCCTTCAAGATCAACAAGGTCGTCTACGACTACAGTGCCAACTTCTTCGGCGTCGCCGGAATCGGGGGCGTCCGTCTGTTCGCACACAAGACCTGGGAGGAGCTGGTTCGCTTCGACGACGCGGGAGACGTGACGGATCTCGTGTTTGGTGATCAAGGAAAGGAGCTTTGGGCGACCAGCGGGAGAGAGGTCAGGATTTGGGGCGTTCCCGAGTAGTCCACGTTGAATGTCTTACATCTGTTTCTCGAAATATTTGCTCGCTTCCGTCAGTCATGCTACTTGTCCTGCTCCGAAACGAACCTTGAGCACGATTGCGTGGGTGAACAAGCTGGGGATCCCTCTGCCGAGTTCGTTGCTCGAATTAAATGGTTGTGATTCATGCATTTATCCGTGTACTTGGTACATACATTGATGGAATGACGTTAATCCCAAAAGAAAATAATGGTGATGCGAAGGAATAAAGAAACGTGCGAATAGGTCAGAAGGATCGGTGTGGGCAGTTGGAGCATAAGGGCCAGTGGGACGAGAAAAAAAAAAAGTAGAGTCGCGGCCGCCAGTCGTAAGCAAATGGTTCGCGGATCAGAGAAATGTACAGAGTATATGCGTACAATGTTCTGGTTTTTTGGCGTGTTGGGGGGCCGTCACCACGTCAACGGACCGAATTTCTGTCCAGTGGGCGCCACAAGGAGCGGCGTGCCCAGGTAGTCGGCGGTGTGCTGCCAGACAGTGTTGCCCCACCAGTTGAGGGTGATCCCACCCTTGGGCAACTGCAAAGCGAAGAAGATGAACAGCAGGCAGATGGCGACTCCACCGTCGAGGCCTGCCGCTAAAATGTAGTTGTAACGCATCCACCACCGGAAGTGATAGCGGCGCATGAACCACTGGAAGATGAAGCCCGCCGACAACCACGCGGCATAGTTGAGACCTGTGGCAGGAGGTATCGAGCTGATGCCGGCGAAAAGGACGGGGATATTGATGTAACGCCAGTAGGATAGGGGGTACCGGCGGGCTAGATAGTAAAAGGGAATAGGAAGGATGGCGCCAACAAAGAAGAACCACAAGAGCGGATTATACATTTCCCCCACGCTGAAGAGTCTGTGTGGACCAATGCCTCCCCATATCAGTCCAGAGGTGGCGAATACTGTCGACGAGGGGCAGATGAAGGACTGGGGTTGGTCGGGATGGCAGATATCCACAATATTGGCAAACATCCAGTCTTGGACGAAGGTGACCACGATGCAGCCAACGAGAGCAGCGATTACCTGAGCGGCGAACATGATACGAGGAGGAATCTTCATATAGTGGCCGAGCTTTAGATCTCCAGCGAACCCAACCGCCTGGTTGGTGCCAGTGTAAGAAACGCATTTGAAGATCATGACGGCCACGGGTTTGTTTGGAAGAAGATAGCCGCCGATCAGTTCGAACATAACGTTCATGGCAATTTGCTGGTTGGTGATCGCCTGGACCATGCCGATAGGGACGGACATGAGCGCAGCAAAGAACAGCGCAACACAAACGCCCCAAATGGGAAGCTCAGTAGGGAAGACCTCGACCGTGACGAACAGAAGGATCAACATTGTGACTCCCAGTAGTCCATACCACCATTGAGGAACTTCCGCGTATGCTTGCATGAGGCGCGAATGGACGTCACGCTCATCCTTCAAATTGCTCCTCAGGCGCTTCATGATGTCCCGACGGTACCACACTAAGAAGGGTGTTTAGAATATAGAAATGTGACAATAAAATGATACCTACGGAAGGTGTGGACAATGACGGACGTGAATGAGGCAAACGCAACGCCGTATGCAATTGCCAGTGTGGCAGAGATGAATGGAGGAGAGTAGGCCTCGTATTTGGCGATGTCGACAACATTGTTGGTGAGGATTTGCGTTACGTCGTAAGGCTGGCCGGTGTTATCGAAAGCAAGGGACGACGAGATGGGCAAGTAGCTCATGAAGAAACTGTTCGTGACTGAGGAAAGAAGCGGTTCGGAATGAGATCGTCGTAGTGATAATGAGCGACTCACAATAAAGGATGGGGGCCAAAACCCAGAAACATAGGACAAAGCCAACACCCGTGTTTGCCTCTGACCACCACTGCAGACAAAATGAGATAAATATATCATCTGAGCAGAGCAACGCACGGGTGAAACGAGAGGGTTGCTGAAGTAAGATACCACTGCCCAATCAAATGTAAGAATGCCCATGCCCAGACCTGTGGACGTTCCGAACAGGGAGTTGACGACAACATTGTTTGGTGCGATCCAGCACGCCCAGTTGAAAAGACTAAGGCCAGTCCAGAGGAAGCCAGGCACAAGGTACCATAAAGCGCTGCAAGCAACGACGATGGCGAAGAACTTTTCCCGAGAAATGTGACGATGATCAGGTTTGCCATATGCCCTGTGGAGAGTATTGAAGAGGGCGCAGTTGACCAAGGCACCAGGCCAGATCATACTGCTAGGGTAAACGAGGAAACTGCGAAGAAGACCACCCATAGAGAAGCCGATCAACTGCGTTGTGACATCAAGCAAGACTTGATATGTGAGGCTGAGCTTCTGGTGGAAGAAGATGCGTTGGGTCGCAATGATGTCGGTCGCGTACGCGCCGCCGACAACCGTGTTAGCCATGACGGTGATCACGACGTGCTCTTTGATGTTAAATGGACCAGGGTTCAGCGTCCATGTATAACCGAAGGTACGGAAGCGGGTAGTGGGCAAAATACGCTCAAGAGCTTTGCCAAGGGGAAGAGCGGTCAACTGAGCGATGATCCCTGTGATGAAGACTGTGGGAACTGATGGCCAGGCCTTAGTTCGATTGTGGGAGGAAAAAAGAAGGATCTACTGACATCGGAGGGAAAAGACCTGGTTGATTGCAGCGATGGCTACGGTATAGAACAAACCGAGTAGCCAAGTGCGGAACGTGTTGATGGGCATTGTGGCATCATCGACACTGGAAACAGCGGCGCGAACCTCGGGGTAAGGTGACTCGCTGTCGAGCGGTGATGAGAAAAATAAACATGGGCAAGGGTGCAGAACTTACTCGTCGTAGTCGAATGCAGTGCCTTGAGAGTCAGAGGTGGAATACCTCATCGACTCTGAGCGCGACTGGGTATCGAACTCTGAGAGACGAACAGAGCCGGAATCGGAGACCTTCTTCCTTTCGAGCTCGAACGTGTCTGAGCTGGTGTCTGAAAGAGATTGCGACTCTGAACGGTAGTCGAAGTTTGGGTCATTGAGGTGCTCCATGAGGAAGTCGACATCCTCAGGGACATCTGGGATGGCTCGACGGCGAAAGGAGGAGGGATTGACGATGTGAGTCGCGCTATTGAAGGCCACGGGCTCCATAGCGTCGCCGGATCCAAGTGAAGGGGGATAGCAAGCCGTTCCTTGGGAGAAGGGGAGAGGGTGGGCGAGGGGAAGGAGAGCGAGATGGTATGGTTCGAGTGAATCATGGCCTTATGAGAGCGCAGGAAGTCGGGGAGCAGGCTCGGAATGGAAGGATGGTCCACAGGGGGTAGACGAGACAATAAGCCCGATTTGACAAGCTTCACCGCAAGACAAAAAGCTGAGAACCCCACCGGCTAAGTTACGCGAAACAAAAAGCGCCCTGACACGTTAATTGATCCGTGACGTAGTGGTCATGATCAGAACTCGAACTTCACAGTTTGGTGAGAGTCGATACGGACCTGCGAGGAGAGAGCAGTAGAGCCCGCATGCACGGGCCAGAACCAGACCTCGCATGTGGACGGACATGGAGCCGAGCAGGACGGTGGTCAAAGCCCCGAATCGAGACGGAGCTATTGTCTTGTGGACAATAAGGCTTGCGTTTCCTAATCGGGATTCGGGATCCGACTCCGAGTCATCCGCCTCGCGACGGGCGTCAGTGGGCCATATACTAATCCGTCCAACAATAGTCACTTCAGGCCCCATTGGTCAAATCAACCCTCTGTCGCTGTTGGGAAAGGGCAACTTTGAGATCTCTAGCACTCTGATGTGTCACAAGGGCTCACAGGTACTGTCGTCGATTCTTGCATGCGAGAGGCCTATCCCAGCTTGGGATGGATTAGTGCCCAACAAGCGGCGGGTGCCATGGTTTGTGCAATTTGAGATAGTCGAGGCAAACCCGTTCTGAATTACAGTTTACTTCCTGGCGAACGTACTTGAAAGCGACGCGGAGTCGTGTAGTGTGTGGCTGTGTATGCAGTGCTTGGCTGCGCCTTGCTGGATCACTTACATGCTCCAGCTCTGCAAATGGGCACGCTTGCAAGTCGGAACGCAATGATAGTGACATTTGTCTTCTGTCCTGCTTCCCAATCTGTCCACGCGATCCGATTCATACCGTCGTCTGACACCCGGGGATGTCGATAAGGTATTGAGAGCCAGCCCACGCCACCAAAGGATATCCTTGATCACTTTCGTGATGTCCCCCGTGCAGAACGGTCTGAAAGAGGAGGAAATATACAAATATGCTCACCTCCTTCCCCACTTCTCCCAGGATAAATACCCCCCTCTCGTCCCTTTCGAGTATCTTGATCCTGGACTTCGTGCTTTGAACCATCCAGATCCCCGTGCCTTCCTGAAGGGTGCAACGAACATACTGGACTTGACCCCGAACCTAGGCACGGAAGTCCGGGGAATCCGTCTCATCGATCTCGACAGCGATGCAAGAGATCAGCTCGCGCTAGAGGTAATGCCGTACTACTACTAGAATCGCAACTCTGATTCCTCCAACGATAGACTGCAAGACGTGGGTTGCTGATCTTCAGGGACCAATCAGATTTCATCGACCAGGGTCCGGAAACTTGGCTTGAATGGGGTCGCCACTTCGGAAGGTTTGTCGACTCACTTGGTTTCATTTTGCTATTGTCCCTTCTCTCCCAATCTAATTCGTATAATCTTCCAGGTTGCACGTGCACCCCACTTCTGGCCATCCAAAGGGTTACCCGGAAATTCACCTCCATTACAGGTCAGTTTCACTCCAACCATCTCCGCGCGAACGTTCGAGCACTCTTCCATCCAATAGAGATGCCAACGCGATTCTCAACTATGAAATCCAAGACAGCATCACAACTATCATTTGGCACTCCGATGTGTCCTTCGAACTTCAACCCCCGGGAATCACAACCTACTTTCTGCTCGCACAACCGAGGACTGGGGGCGACACGTTGTTCAGCTCGCAGATCTCTGTGTTGAAGAGGCTATCTCCACCTTTTGTCGCTTTCTTGCGAACCTTGAGTGCGGTGCACTCCGCAGCTGAACAAGCTGATCTTTCTCAGACTGGGAAATGGGGAGGCGTACTCAGACGCGATCCTGTGGAAAATATTCATCCTGTGGTTAGGCGTCACCCAGTCACTGGTGAAGAAGCACTGTTCGTGAACAAGGAGTACACTACCCGCATCATTGGTCTGAAACGTGAAGAGTCAGGTGAGCGCAATACTTTTTGTTACGTCTACCCGCACTGACGGGAAGAAGATACCATCCTCAAGTTCCTATACGATGTCATTGACAAGAGCGGCGATCTGCAAGCCAGAATGAAGTGGGAACCTGGTACTGTGGTGTTGTGGGACAATAGAACAACTGCACATGTAGGCATGGTCCATCCTGTCGGCCAAATTCTTCACTAACACGGTTTTTGACAGTCTGCCATCATTGACTATGAAGAATTGAAAGAGCGTCGTCACGGTGCTCGCGTCACACCTCAAGCGGAGCGACCTATTCCAGCTTGGGATGACCTGAAGCTGGCAAACTAGCGACGCATGGGTCCTCCATAGGGTATTTGGTGAATAGGGCAAAGTTTTCGAGAATTGGTGGGATATGTAAGTATGTATGCTAAGTAGTAAGTATGTAAACAACGCTATGCGCTGTCCTGGCCTCCGTCGGTTGCGACTCAAGTATATCCTCCATTCTCAACGTTCCCCTTCCAGTGATACCCCGGGTTGATCACGTTCGCTGCAGCGGATGTCGCCAAACACGGGAGTTCTCTTCCTTGTTTACGGTGCTGTCGCACTGTCCCTGTTGAGGGAATTCAACAATGAAGTCGTTGAACCGTACATGGTGGGGTTGTCCCTGGACCACTCAGGTTCAAGTTGTCGGCTGACCGTGATGTTGATGTCAACAGGACGAACCTTTCCACGTCCCGCAAGCACAGGCGTATTGTCGGGGCGAGTGGTCGACCTGGGACCCAAAGATCACCACGCCGGCGGGACTGCGAGTTGTTTCGTCCCCATGACACAGCTGTTGTGACTAAACGGTCGAGTTCGCAGGTATATTTTCAGTGTTCTCCTTCATCGCATATTCGTATTTCGTTGCAATCTTGCTTTGCTGCGGTTCACCGTAACCCTCAGCCTGGTCTTCCTTCCGCTCTTCCTCACGCGTCTCCTCGCGTTTCATCAACGCCGCCAGCCACCTCCATTACTTGCACCGAGTCCGGAAGCATTGATTTTGTCCACATTTCCGATAGCTTGGTTCTATGGATTTTTATATTACACGGAAGTTCCCAGTCTGGTGTCAGTCGTCCTGACGGTCATACTTGCAATACAACAGTGGCATCTCTCCGCGACTCTGGTGGGCACCTCAGTCTTATGCACCGTGACTGGACCTCAGCGCCATCTCCGCAGCTGGGCGTACTCAGCTGTCTTTTCCGTCAAACCAACGTCGTTTGGGTGATGTACGCGTTTGCCATCAGTCAGCTTATGCGCTTGCGCTTCACGCGCGGAAATATAGTATTGCATGACCCGCATGCATTGCTGTCTGGGCCAGGCGAGTAATATGAATTCCATACCAGTTATTGACTACACCTGCGACCTGCACTCAGGCGACTTTCTACGGTCAATCGCGAGCGTCCCGGCCGCACTGCCGAAATTACTCCCACCGTTCATGCCTTACACGCTCGTCTTGGTCCTGTTTGGGTCCTTCGTGCTTTGGAATGGCGGCATCGTGTTAGGTACGGGATCTCGGAGGCAGTTTTGTATGCACGAATTTGACCATTGCTTTCCACATTGCAGGCGACAAGGCTAACCACGTTCCCGTGCTGCATGTACCACAGTTGTATTACTTCATCGCGTTTGCGACATTGATGGGGTGGCCTGCGGTCATTTTTAGTCGCGGCGGCCCAGTAAAGCTTGCAAATGAGGTTTCTCGCCGCATGTTTGGAACTAAAAGGTTCGTTTATCTTGACAAGAGAGAGAAGCTACTCACGAGCAGATATAGGAGGATCGTGTTCACGACCTTGCTGTCGGCATTCATGGCATTTACGGTGCACAGGTTCACGTGAGTGTCTTGTAGTGTCGTATTGCTGCGCCTGAATTATTGGTTGATGAAGGATCCACCATTCGTTCTTGCTTGCTGATAACCGCCACTACACTTTCTATGTATGGCGACGGGTGTTCATGTTGCATCCGATCGTGCCTTACCTATTCATACCGGGATACCAAGCATGCGCGTGGGCATGGTGGCTGCGTGTAGGTGAGACGGCCTGACGACTATTTGGGCTAGCCCTAAACGTCATGACCAGCTGGCGATCAGACCTTGCTGCAGACCCTGGTTCTGCCCCTCGCGAGCATCGCGACGCTATTACCTACGCCGCTCTTGGAGCCTCGATATTTCCTTGTGCCGTACATCCTCTTGCGAGCTCAGGTGGTGGACATGAGCTCTGTGGGACTCTTAGTCGAGGGCTTGTGGTACGGGGTGACGAATTTCGCGACGATCTACGTGTTTTTGTACATGGAACGGGCGGGGGTAGGTAGATTTATGTGGTGAGCGACAAATACAAACACCGACTTGATACCGACGAACCGTCGGTTGGTTTTTTTTCAACGTTGACCACGACGGCGACGACCCCCGTTGCAGACGACGCGAACGCTGTCACTGGCTGGAACGCAGTCCACAGACGCTCTAAATAACTCTTCTTGGAAACATTCACAGTGCAACTAGCAGATCGTCCTCATGGCGTCCGAAGCCACCAAACCTTCTCGTCCCCCCAAACCTTTAACACGCGCCTCGCTGCGCCACTCTCTCAATTTCACGTCTGTTGGAAAGGCTCTCGCGGAGGTGATCAACAAGGATCCCCGCGACCGCGACGGCGCCCTCAAGAAAGCCAAAGAGTCCTCTCGCCGTCTCAGCCTCATGAGCTCCACCACGGTCACTCACGCGACCGTCTCCCAGAAATCAAAGTCCCCCACTCCCGCTCCCGGAAAGGAGGATAGCCCCTCGTTCAAGACCATAACCCGTAGGAGACAGTCTACCCTTCTCAAGCATGGCCCTTCTGCGGCAGACGAGCACGGGGTTAAATCCACAGAACCCACCCCGTCCAGCCCTTCCCGACGTTCCACCCTGCGTTCCAAGACCGCTTCGTCCACCATCTCGTCTGCATTGCCTAAATATCGACCTCGATCTACGATCGTCGAGCCGACTAAGAGGTCGCTTTCCCCCGTCCGTGCAGGGACTCGCAGACGATTTAGCACCTCAGAAGAGGATGATAATGAGCAAAGGGATTCTCCGAAGGGCAGAGCCTCCGCGCGTTCTCCTGCGGACAAGGTCGAGCGACCTATTAGTCCATTGCCATACAGAGCGTTGGCGGTCAAGGTCAATCTCCCCGGTTCGACTGCGCCTTCCACTCCTAGCAAGTCCAAGATTGCTCAGCTGTCTCCCCCGAAGTCTGGGTCGTCTCCAGCCCGTGCCGGATCCGTGAGACCAGCGAAAACAGTCAAGACTGCTGTGACATCGTCCCCCTCGCGAGTCTCGGCCACGCGCCCCCCGTCCTCGGCTTCGTCTTGTAGCTCTCGCGCTCACCCTTCGCCCCTGAACACAACCTCACTCAAAAATGCATTTGGTTTTGGTCGTTCGAAGGCACCGAGTCAAAACTCGAGCCCAATGAGAGGCACGCTGCGTGAGCCTCCAGAGTCTCCACTTGCCCATCACACACGGCGAGTCTCTGTCGTCAGTCTTGGTGGTAATGGCAAAGACTCCCCGACGAGACCTCTGCAGAGTGACGAAGGAAGTAATGAGGACAGCGCAGAAATCGGGGATGTGGAGCTACTTCTTGCCCCAGTGGCGTCGCTCGCAGCGCCCACCCCTGCGATACCAAGAATTCAAACGACGACGTGTCGATCCACAGACTCCGAGCTCCAGACACCCTCCCGTCCGCCCAACCTCTTGCCGACTCGCGCCAACCTTTCGTATCTATCGCCACTACCTCCATCAGAGAGCTCACCAGCACTGCGGCCGAAAGGTCGTGGTAATGATCAAAATCGGGGGTCGATCTTTTCCTGGGAGCAGATGGCAGTCGACAGCTCCCAAATCCTTGCGCGAGAGGATTTAGAAGGCAGGTTGACGGATATCGTGGCGCCCTTCACTCCATGTGGTCCCTCTCCAATCCCGAGCACAATAAGTCTGGAGGTCCCAGAGACCCCTAATTTATCTGCGTTACCCTCTCCCTCTGGCTATGGTTCCATCTCCCAAGTTCTCCTCCCTGATGTCACACCTTCTCCCGCAATCCACCACCTGGGCGGAGTATTCGAGACTTCAGTCGACCTGCCACCGCCTGCAGATTCCGGAACCGTCACTCTACTCCGTTTGCAAATCGCTCAGGCGGAGGCTATTGCAAAGGAGAGGCTTTCGCGCTTGCAGGAGCTCGAGGAACAGCTTTATGCTGCGAAGCAGTCTCGGATCAGAGAGACGGAAGAGCTTGCAGGGCAGATTTCCGTTCTCGAGCAACAACTGCGCACCAGTGTAGAGGCTAGGGAACGAGTGGACGAGGAACGAGCTGCGTTTACGGTATCGCTGCAGGACGAGCTGAAGCAGGCGGAAGCCCGACGTGAGGAGGCCGCGCGGGCAGCATTTGAACGAGGTCACCAGGCCGCTCGCACATCATGGGACACCATGCTTACCAATGTGCGTAAGAGCTGGGAGGTGTCGTGCGCTGCCAAGGAAGCTGCCTGCTTATGGTCCTCAGTGAAAGACCAGGGTAATGACGAGAGAAGTAACATCCAATCCGCTCATCAAGTGCTGAACGTCCTCATGGCTGTGCTGGATCACAACCAGGAGCGTTTGCAACGTCTACTTGCATGATTCTTTGATGTATGTCTTCCTTATTGCAACCCCTTTTGTCAACTTAATTCATGTGTTGTCGGCAGGTCACCTTTACGACTGGTTCACGTTTTTATGAATCCAGTGGATACCTATTATACTTGTCCCATCTCAAGATCTCATATCTAGCCATGCCACTTCTAGTCATGTCTCCTGTAATCACATTGTATATAGTACGGTATACGGGAATCTTGACATTTACTACTATAAGATAAACTGTGTGTTGATTCCAAGTCGAACCTATGCAAAGCATTCCAATGCCTCCATGCAAGCA
>JBBPSZ010000580.1:0-10352 GCA_038093835.1 Strobilomyces confusus
GCTACGACACCCTCGTGGGCGAGAACGCGGCGCTCATTTCGGGCGGCCAGGCCCAGCGTCTGCAGATCGCCCGGGCGCTCGCGCGTCCGTCTCATGTGCTCATTCTCGACGAGTGTACGTCGGCACTAGACGGGGCGAACCAGGCGGCGGTGCTCGAGACGATTCGGAGCGCCAAGGTCGGCCGGACGACGTTGATGGTGACCCACCAGGTGGAAGTGATGCGGATGTGCGATCGTGTGGTCATCATCGAGGACGGCAGAGTAGCCGAGGAAGGACGGTTCGAGGTGCTCGTCGAGCGCAAGGGGCTGTTTGCCAAGCTCGCGAGCGGGGGTGAGTGGTTCGGTGATTGAGACGTTTTTTCTTTCCTTTCATCTACTTATGATCCACGTGACGCAATTCTCGACTCATCCACCATCATGATCATTCTTTAATCTTTTTATTTCATTCCATCCTCCATTACTCGCTTGGACACCTAACAACTGTAACGCAAAGACGCGACCATGGGGTTTCGTCACGGTTGCGAAACCCCTTCTATCTGTACATTCGATTGTTCACACTATTCTCTTTCTCATTTACACTCCTTTTCCCCTTTTTTCGACGCCCTGGATACCACGAACAGCACGACTACGCATTCTTGTAGTACTACTCACGCTCATTGCTCATCCCTCATCACATTAGTTAGATGTATAAAGGTAAACCACGCCAACTTCGTCCTAAAATGGAATGTCACTTGGTTTGAATGCGCACGAGTTGATGCGTTGCGTATATTGGGTCCGAAGTAAGTCCGAACCGCGGTAGTGCCACGAAGAAGCACTTTGTTCAACCCCGCTACCTCCACCAACTTGAATGCCGCGGCCGAGGACTTCAGATAGGCACAATAGTGCCTGTCGGGATTCAAGTTCAGGTTCCAGGACGAAATGTCATCATGGCGACACTCAAGCTCAACCATCGGTGAGGTTCTAGTCCCTTTAATCGTCGTGTCTACGCACCTTATTGTTCTCTATGTATGTGGTATTACAGACAGCCGAATGCGGTGCTCGGGCCGAGCCTTATCAAGGCCGCAGCACCGGGTCTTGTCTCCGTCATCATCCTGAGTCACTGCTCACGTCTACGAGTACATGTCTTCCGACCTCCAGGCCTTGTCACAACTACTGTTGAACGATTATGCCTCTCGTTTGTCGTTGTCGTTTATGTTCGCGGTTGATCAGGGTCTGATACATTGTAGTCGCGATCGTGACTGCTATCGGTTATGACCATTGTAAGTCTCCGAATGTTTAACTCGCAGTGCAAGAGTGATACCTACGGCCTAGGCCTCACATTTTCCAAAGAGGTGATGTGCGCGTGAGCGTTCTTTGGACTTGGGCCACCTTACGGTCTTGTAGGTAACCTTCATCTGGGTCTGTAATTGTCCTCTTCGCAAGAAGCACGGTGTACATGATACTTATCGCAGAAAAGACCTCTGACATGGGTATCCGTGTTGTTTCTTCTCGTGAGTACCCTATCAGTTGGCTGTTTCGCAAACTCAAAACTCATTCACTAGATCCGCTATGGGAGCTATCCTGCTATCATGTAAGTTGATAACTGGTATGAGGGCGGGTTAAGTATTCACTTCGTTCCGTTCTCAAGCACCTTTGTGCTCTGTATGTTCATAAGTCGAGTGACAATTGGCTGGACTAACAACGCGCCCATGAAGTTGGCAGTGCGTTTATACCCGGGTCAGGTCCGGCAAAGGTGCGACGTTGTGCTAACGCATCTCAGAGCTCACTCATATGAACTCAAACGATATCAGACGTAAGTCCCTAGGCCATGTCTACATCCAGAAATGACCAAGTTTTGATGCGGCCTAATAGTTGTAAGCATTGTCGGACTATCACTTAGGCAGCTGAATTGAGATCGGATCATTCAAGGTTACATAGTCTATCTTATGGGGAAATGGGCATACTCCATGTTTTGGGTGGGCGCTGATAGTAAGTGTTGTTATCGTCTGCACTCTACACTGACAATTGAGATGACTGGAGTGGTTATGATCCTTCGTGTGCACGCGATGTACAATGGATCGAAGTTCATTCTAGGTGTCCTCCTCGTGATTTACATCTCCGAGGTCGCCATGTTTCTCGTCAGCTGTGGTGTTTACAGCAATCCAAAATATGCCGTAGGTATGATCGAAAGGTGCCAAACAATGTACGCCGTCTTTGAGACTTTGCCTAGTGTCGGTCACGCAACTTCTGGACGCCAATGTCTGCAAAATCGTTCTCAGCAAGCAGACGTGGAACGTCGTGCCCTCCATCTTCCAGCTCGTTCTCGACGCCATATTGTGCGTCCTGGCGATAACCAGATTTGTATGGGACTCGTTCCGGATGTATCAAGCGACAGGCAGCTGGCAGCTGAACAGATACATGAACCTCCTCGTCAGAGAGGGATTTCTCTATTTCATCGTGTACGTCCATCTGTCCGCTTCCGCCCGCGTAGTGACGTCGCTCAACAACGCGCGCCGATCAGCGCCTTGCTGAATGGTCTCATCACCATGCTGGATATCATGCCGGTGGGTACCGCCCCCGTCGGATGGCCAAAGCAAGTGCTCGCGGTCGTCGCCAACGTTCCGATATACACCCTCACGCCGCGGTTCGTCATGAACATACGAGAGTTGCATGCGCGCGGCACGCAAGATAGCCTGGATCACGCCATCGACTCTGGTTTTGGCTTGTCAAGTGGAGCTGGGGGGAGTGTGGGAGGGTCGACGATGGTGGGGACGTCGGCAGTCGTGGAGGGTCAAGGGATAGGGCTACCGGACGACTGCAAGGAAAACGTAGAGGAGAAGGTGGAGAGCAGGGGCCCAGAAGTGGTTTAGATCGAGGACCCGTAACGTCTGAGTCTCGAGCACGAGTGGTTTGCGAGTGGTACTCCTACGTGTTTATGCGATTGTATGTACTGCATCTTGGGCACAAAGGAACTGCCACGGGTACGTTGTCTGGACGGACAACGTCGCCCTCCTGAGTGAATGGGAAAATGCGCACACCGCACATATATATGTACGTGGATCACGGAGTTGAATTGGATGTGTCCAGATGAAGATCGTCGGTCCACACTCATCATGATGGGCGGCAGGCCGTCGGAAACGCGCTCGCCGTGTCGCGTTCACAGAGAATTACACTCTACGTCCGTTAGCGCGGTGCCAGGGCCATGCAAATCGCCATCTGTGGGCGAATAAAATGACCTTGCTAGTACGGACAGCGCGCCACGGGACCCGCTCCAGGACCAGCATCTGCCTACGCCGACCGAGTCGCCACCGTTCCGATCGGCATCTCTGAGTCGACGTCCTCCGGCCCTTCACTCTCCCCATCGTCCACGAACAGCACCGCCGCTCCGCCGACGTCGCGACTGGACAATGACAGACCGAACCCGCTGTCGATCCCGACCCCACGCCGAGCGTCGCGCGCATACGTTTCTCGCATGCCCAGGATGAATCTGGGGGTCAGCGTGTACATGGGTACGCACTCCAGGATGCGGATCAGCAGCAGCGGCATTCCTGCGGTCGGGTCGTTTATCCGTGCGGGTAAGACGTATATGAGGTCAAATAGAAAGATGCTGTGACGGAAGATGCGTTAGTGCGACGGTCGACGGTGTCCTCTCTGGGACGGACGGTGGCGGACAATGGAGACGCAAGAACGTACGCAAAGAAGGAGAGTATGCCCTGCTTGACGAGCAAGATCATGTACCGATTGAGCTTCCAGTGCTTCGTCACGCGGTACATTTGAAATGATTGCTGCGCGAAACGAACGACCGCTAGGAAACACATCGTTCCGCCACCTATGATTTGTAAAATGGCAGCCGCTTCCGAGGTTATTGGTGGAGCGTTTACAACGTCGCAGAATGAAAAATCTGACGTTTGGAAGACGTCCGCTATGTGAAGACCGACGCATAATTCACGCAAAATTAAATAATTGCATCTTCGTAGATAAACTAGTGTCCACATACCAGATATTCTCCTTGGGTCACTGCCAATTGCGGCAGCATGGATGCCGAATACGATCTCCATGAAAAATAGCAGAAAAAGAATACCGAGCATCAACCTCGATCGATTGTACATTGCCCATACGCGGAGGATGATGACGACTGCGTTCATCGTTAGAGCTTGCTTCTTCCGGCAATGCGCTATACAGCAACTCACGATTGGTTGCACTAACAAATAGCAGAAACGTCCACTTATAAGCTATATGAATTATTTTACCTTAGGAGAGCGGTCGTGAATAGAACAAGAAGTCAAGCTGCCCATTGGCTCACAACTATTTCATATATCAGTTGCGTCGAGAAGCTCAGGAACAAGGTAGGGCACATACGTACGTCTGTGAGTATAGCCCAGCACTGCATCAGTCAGATGTTATATAACTTGTGAAACGAAGGAGTACCTTTGCGGGGCTTGGGAGGAGGGTACTTCTCGCTTATGGCAGGATTACCCTTGGGTCGGTCCCATGGTGACTTAAATGCTGAACAATACGTACAGAATCCAGCAATCCTGGTGACTGGACTCAGCGTTCAGTACGAGCATTATCTAGCATATACGCACACCACATTGACCAGACCAAAGTAACGAACCTATAACTCGTACGGTCAGCTCACAAAGGGCCATACATCGTTGAGAAGTGTTGAATACGGACAGAAATGAATAACGTCGACACCCAGGTCCAGGGCTTGCACTGTGAAAGAGTCGGGAAGTGTCGCTTTGGTAGAAATATGTCTGCTGACCCAGATGTATTCTATCTGTGGATTGCAGACTGTCAGCCAGAGTCAACGACACGGAGTATAGCACTGTACCTCTTTAGAAAACGAAAGGACTGGCGAGCTCGGAGTCAACACATTATACCAGAATAAGGCCAATGACTTACTGTAATCGTACACAATAGCAGTAAGAATAGTGACTGCAATAAATTCACGATATTGACTGCTCCAGATTGAGGATGGACATACGAGTCAGCGAATCATCCTGCAGTAGTAAAATTGGCGCTGTTGCAGGAAACTCTGACATATCCTTGAAGGATGTATGCTCAGAGAGAATCGCGGAAGCAGGAGGTCAATAGGGCGAGGATCACTTTTGATGGCATGCCAGCTGACGCGTTTATAAACAGGTAAAACATACAATAACTGAGCTCCTTATTTAGAGAACCTTAAGCTGTGACTATTGGCAATTATGTTGATGCGGGGCATCAGAACTGCTCACTGACAGCGGCAGAAAGAAGCCGCGCCGAGGAACGCCACATACTTACGTCGCCGTTAGTTTGCTGTTTCATCTCAATGCCCTGACCGCTGAGGGGGGCGAAACCCGCGTGTGACTGGTGGCATCGAAAAGACGTCGAGATGAATTATCGTAGTTGTAACCTTAATGCTTTCCGCTGGATTTCTTCATGCGCTCCTGACAGCTGTAGACTCTGGTCCGAAGCTTTGAGATCCTTCTGTGTCGTCCTATACGACCGTTACTTGGTCGATCGCCTAACAAATTCATTGTTTCAAACCCACCGCCAGGTGAGCCTGGATGACCGTAAGGAAGGCACGAGAGCCGCGCGGACGGGTAAAGACATTGGGAACTCGCCAAAAAAAACTGTCGCTGAAACCCAGCCATCTAGGATTGCAGATCGAGGACACATGCGGCTGATGCATGACTGAGGGATAGCCCCGTAAACGTAAGTAATGATACTATAGATCAAGGGTTGCTTCTGACCTCGGGTTCATTGCTAAGGTTACTGTAGCCTCACAACCGGACCTCGACTCCAAGCTGAACTTCGAAGCTTTATGTAAGCGCTCAGCGGGGGGCCCCGGGTCCGAACCAGAGGCATGCATACCCATGACGACCTCTACACCGCGGGTACGGGTGCGCGATAACAGCGCAGACGTATCCATACGCGCGGTGTCACCAGTACCGGTGCGCAACCCTAGTTCCATACCCTTGAGGCTTGAACAATGAAGTTCCGAATGTTGACGGCCTGTGGCAAGAAAATGTGTAGTGCAATTGCAATTATGGGGCCACGGATTCAGACTGTTTCAGAGCGACGAGAGGACGCCGAGAGGGAGGCGGGAGTGAGGGCGAAGGCCGTGGCGGCGGTGACTACCAGGAACGCGACATCCCCTAGCTTCCCGAGAAAACCGCGAAGTAATTGCAGGGCTTGAGACACCAGAGCGAATGTGCTCATCGATTACCAGTCATTCCATCCTGCGAGCGGGAAAACCCGAGCTGTCAATGTTGACGTGTGTTTGTACGGGCTTGGCTCGCAGAAATGCCGCACTCTCCTCTTCCTTTCCTGTTTTCTTCGCCTTGTTTATCGAAAGGCCCAGCACGCAAGAACGCTTCCAACGTTTATTGCGCGCGTACTCGGTGAGTCACTCACAGGCACGACGCAACACAAGTGGGAGCGTAGTCCTCGGAACACTTGTGTTACGTCGTGCCGCCCCCCCCAGCCTTGCGCTCCAAACAAGCTCAAGTGGTCTGCTCCCTCTTCTACCTTTCCGCCAATTCGTTCATCCCAAGCGCGTTTAGTCATTCAAGTTCATTGTGACGATCGCATTAGTGTCCTCTCGCCTGTCTCGTGTCTCAATCAGCCTTGAAAACTTCACCTAGGTAACCCTTCGTCGACATCTCCTCATCCTGACATCATTGTACCATGGAATAAACTGATACCATGGTAGTCGCCAGCGGACATTGCCGTCTGTCGCTAAGACTCACACGCCACCTTAATCACAAGCTGTTTGAATCGGTTTGCCTCTTTCCCCGAGTCATATGCATGACAGCGCCCGTTCCGCACCCGACCAGCCGATTCTAACTTTATTACTTGGGCCGCGGTGAGTATAACCCTGGCACTAGGCTTGAGGTGAAACGGTTGCATTCATTTTACTGCAACGTGCCAGACTCGAATTGATCTACTTGATCGTGCATTCTGTTGGTTCCAATTATCTTTTTTCTGCATGTAAATTCAGAAACGGGTTATGTTGACTCAGGGCCCGGGTGATAGTTTTGACGCATCTGCCACACAATGCCACCTGCTTCCTTGTTTTCACACGCCACTCCCGACTCTGCCTAACTTCATTATCCAACTATCGCAACTTTCCTCCCAATTCCATACCATCTGGCCCCGGCAAAGGTGAAAGACTCAACGGGCAGCATGTCAACAGCTATGACTCCATGGTTGCACCTCGGAAACACAGATCATCTCATCTTTAAGTCCTGGCGCCCGTCATCTCATGGTGCAGTCGCTGGTGCCTGCGTAGGCTTGTTTCTGTTTTCTATCTTGGAGCGCTGTCTCGCTGCCTATCGACGTGCCCAGGAGCTACGCTGGAGGGCAAGGTTGGCCGGTCAATGATTCGGTGCACTCGCGGTCTCTAATCGTAACTTAGGGCCAGAACCATCCCGCCGCTGAAGAAGGTGCACCGTAACACTAGCGAAGCCAATGCCTCAGCATGTAGCCCCATTGCTACATACCGACATACCGTGCCTCCGTTTCTACCATCACACGATGTCCCACGTGGGGTGATTCAGGTTGTCCAGTCGATTTTTTCGTATGCCCTCATGTTAACTGTCATGTAAGCATGGTCAGTCCCTCGATGTGCTCGAAATTTTAAAGCAAGAACGTGTAGGACTTTCAATGGAGTATACATTATTTCTGTGATTTTTGGGCTTGGCGTCGGAGAGGTTCTGTTTGGACGCTTAGGTCGCAAGTAAGGTATGTCGCCCTTGGTGATGGCACCTCGGGAGGATTGTTTGTTATTTGCATCGGCTGTCATGTAATTTCCAAGCTTCGGAATTTGTTGCTCATGGGTTGCTCGTGGGGTTGTTATGTCGTGTAAGACTCACATGAACTCAAGGGATGGCGTCCTGATGAGCCGGCCTAATGTCATGTGCGGAGCGTGATTGACATCGTGAGATGGCTCTTCACCTCGAAAGGGCAAAGCAGCAAACAGTGCCATCTTCAAGTGAAAAAACTTTTTGCTTGTGCAAGCCCTACTAGCAACCAGTTAAATACCTTGTCAGTTCGTACCAGACGGGCAGGTACATCTTCCTGGAACGCCTAGAATGTGCTCTATGTCTGTTATTCTTCTGGCTGCTTTCGCCGCTGTTGCAAATGCGCACTTCCAGCTCCAATATCCGCTACCAAGGGGGCCTTTTGTCGAGGATTCGGAACCCCAATTCTGTGGTAGGTAGTACACTCTCTACTGGGCGGCATTCACCTGAACGGCATGACTCTAGATGGGTATAACACCGTCACTGCGAATCGAACTGTGTTTCCTCTTAGTAATGGGGTGATTGACATGAACAGCGAGCACCCACAATGGACTGGTGGGTTTTTTTATCTCGTTCAAAACGATCAGACAAGCCGACGTTATTTCATCTACTACCAAGCCGGAGTTATCATCTCCACACAGCAGGATCCGACGTCATTCGCTGATTTCAACTCTTCTTCTGGGTATCAATTGGTTGTTCCCTACTTCCAGACGAGCGGGGAAGGAAAGTTCTGCTTCCCAATCAACATTTCTGCGTCCAATGTCTCCGGTATCCAGGACGGAGCGAACGTGACCATCCAAGTGCTCTTCGACGGCGGTGACGGCGTGCTGTACCAGGTCAGTTTCGCCCGATTCATGCTGCTCGCGTGGTGCGTCGGGACTGAACAGAACTGTCAGTGTGCCGACTTGACGCTGTCCGCGAATGCGACGGTCCCGAGCAACGCAACGACTGGCTGTTCTAACGTCACGGCCACCGCCGCTTCGTCGCCGACCGCGACGGCTAGTAGCGCTGCTGGAAAGAATGGGGTGGCGACCTATGGCTTGGCTGCGGCCGTCCTTGTGGCCTTGGCGTGCTTCCTTTGAGGAACGGATTCGCGCCGAAAGGCGCCAAATCAACTTGACGTCCTGACGTTGAGCCCGAGAAAGACTTGTTTCAATGTGTACCGAGCTATCGGTAGTATTGTAGTGATTGAACGGTGGATCATCGACAATTGTAACGAGTAAACCACCCATATGAGATCAGGACACCGCACTGAATGAATCAGGCCATAGATGCCTTGGAGTAAATTAAGTATCTATGTGGGTGTCACGCTGCACTGAAGCAGGCCGTCTGACACACCCTAGTACTGATTCGGATGATGCCATCATGATAAATGAAACAACTGGAGGACATATATCCCCGCACCTTCTTCATGCATGCATGTATTACGGCGATATAGATTACAAGGTGCGTGATTCGGGTACTGACAGCAGCCCAAGTTCAACGTTTGGGTAAAGCGAAATTTCGAGTCTGCACGAACAGTTTTGGGCCAGGACGTATGTGGGCACTGGTGAAGGGATTGTCTCGAATTTGTTTCGGTGCTTTCAGCGTCTCGAGCTGTGAAGCGACAGCGCACAGCAGATGAGTCCGCAAACTGATCGACTCGCGTATCAAATCAATCAATGGGATTATTTTGACAGTTGATAAGTGTGAGCATCGCCACAGGAGAAAGTTTATCCGGCCACCGCCCGTTCCGTCCAGTGCCCTCTGAGAACCATTCCCCCAAATGCGCTTGTACTTGGAAACCAACAGCGCCAACCCAACTACATAAATCTCATAATGCGCCCTCTGCGTTCAACGTTCCATGCTGACGATGTGGTTTCATACGGTCCACATTATACGGCACGGAAATGTGAGGTGTCTGACTTTCGGGGCCTTAAAGCAAACCACGGCGTGATGATTGCAAGGTACGGGTGTCTTGGACCGCCTTGATTTACGCAAACTCGCACAAGGTACATCAAGTTGACGTTACATGGGCTGCTCCATTTGTGCTAGTATATAATATGCTTATCATGGTGCACGTGCAACACGTCATGCCCTAAAGGCATCGTGGCCAGCGCCCCAAGTATGGAAGCATTTGATGCGCCCGGAGGGTACGTATCCACTTCAAAACCTCATTGTTGCCTTGCTGGTACACTACTTTTTCTTTTCTTTCCCTTTTCACTACTGCCGCTTACCCTTTGCTCGAGTCGCTGCCTTCGAGTTCATGTCTTCCGATATCCAGTTGGAGGCGGCACTGCAACTACAGCTGAACTTGAACTATACCTCTCGTCGGTCATTTTCTTGTACCCACGGTCGATCGCTGTCTGATCCGCTATAGTCGTAATTGTAGTCGCAATCGTCTATGATTACTGTGAGCCCTCTGATTTTCATTCATCATGCTAAATTAACCACCGTATCTGCCGTTCAGGCCTTACGTTTTCGGACGAGGTGATGTCTGCCGTAGGCATTCATCGAGCCTCTCCCAGCTGACAATTTTATAGGTGACTTTCATCTGGGTTCGTAATCATTGTCTTTGCAAGTGAGCACGATATACATGATATGAATC
>JBBPSZ010000581.1:0-10342 GCA_038093835.1 Strobilomyces confusus
CTCATTTTCTCTTATACCCTGTGGAACGATCCACTTCGTTTGATACCCAGTAGTGATTTGATTCATCTCTTGACGGTCGTAATGTTTAAATTGCAAGTGGGGCGAAAAGGAGGAACGGGTTTCGATGTATGCGACATTCCGCCTCACTCAGTCATATTCTCCGCCGGAGCTGTCTTGAGGAACGCCATACACTTTGCCATCACCCCATCCCAGCACGTGGTCAACTTCAACTTCATCAAACCCGCATTTCCTGATGATGAGGCGACCTGGGAGGCGTCGGGTAGCTAGCGCGTTGACCAGATCCGGGAAGGGGATGCCGAGCCACTCCGAGGACCCCTTGGACGAAAATCTGATCCGATGGAG
The DNA here is from genome assembly GCA_038093835.1 of Strobilomyces confusus. Taxonomy (NCBI): domain Eukaryota; kingdom Fungi; phylum Basidiomycota; class Agaricomycetes; order Boletales; family Boletaceae; genus Strobilomyces; species Strobilomyces confusus. The sequence continues at coordinate 364 of JBBPSZ010000581.1, forward strand.
CTTCAGCTCCTCTAGCCGGGGCACCAACGCCCGACCTCGGCCCTCGTCGCCAGCAGCCGAGCCCATACCATCCCGAGCCTCCGCGCCCCCCCAGGGAGAGCAAGCGAGCGCGGAAGCCACGTCGGGCATCCTTCCGAAACTCAGTCGGAGGCGACGCACGCCCCCGAGATGAGCCAACGTCTTCCTCCAGAAGGCCTGAGAGAGCGGGGGATCGATGACGTGCACGCTCGACGTCGTCCAGAGGCATGCGACAACACACGTCGCTCGCGATGCGATCCAAATGGCACTGCAGCGTCGGTGTGCCATGAAAGGCGATATTGAGAGGAATGTCGCGATCCCAGTCCCGATCGGAGGAAGAACCAGATTCGTGTTCAGAGGCACGGAACGTGATCTGCACACCGTACTTGTACATGTTCCGATAGAAGTCGAGACGAAGCGAACGGGTTACCGAGGACAAGGCCTGATTTTCGGAGACGCTGAATCGTTGGGGAAGAAACGAAGACAGTAGATTATAGTCGTGACAGCCATATTCTGGATTGCATTCTACCTTGACTTCAGTTTTTGATGGGACGTCTAGGCAAGACAGCAGTGCGATGACCGTCGAAAGCGGAGCGACGATTAAAAGGCGAGAAAGGCGAGGTAAGTTGACCTTATGGACCGTATGGAATGCCTCGCCAGAGAGGGAGTCGGCAGCGCTAGTAAGGGCCCGATCCAGGTAAAGATGGTTCAAACCTTGCATAGAGCTCAGCGCAGCAAGAAAGTCCTCCACGGTTAAGCGCAATGAAACTGGAACATCACGGAGACCAAGAACAGTCATGCTGCTCAGCTTGAATGAATCCCAAGGTATGGGACACCTTGGAATGTCCGGTGAACTCAGGAGTTCGGCATCTTCGTCAGGGCAGACAAAGAACCCTCGGGATAGGCTGTCCATACAGATTTCCAGAATTTGAAGGCGACGAGCGGGCAAGGAAAGCTTGGAACAAAGCTGATCGTAGCACGAGGACGATATTTCTATACGGAGCTCTTGGATGCGTTCCATGTGGTCCAGCACTTGCTCCACCAAGTTAAAACACTCAGGCTCTTCATCGGCAAGCCCGACGCGAACGATCAACGAGGCTTGCTTTGATCTGGCCAATAGCTCCTCTGTCCAGCGCCGCGACGTGATGAAAATGTAGCTCCACAGGGCCGGGCAATCGAGAGCGACACTACGCCATTGGCGGCAGACGTACGACACGTTGACCCAGCTAGGTGCTTCACGGCTTGGGCTATCCAGACGGCCAGAGTAGCGACGGTGAGCATGATAAATAAATATGGTTTCCAAAAGCTCGCGTGGAAGGCGAAAAATGGAGCGAGTCGCTTCTTCTGCGCAGGCCAGGTTGGTCTCCATGATGTGGTATGTGTTCGGCACAAACGAACTTCCTTGCTGCCAGAGTGACTATAGTAATGGGCGCGCGGGAAAGCGCAGATTGCCAGTTGAATAAGTGTTCGTGTCACTACAATATAGGGGGACTTACCTACAGGGATGTGGATGAGCTATATCCTAGGGTGTTTGGCTGAGTTCAAATTACAGCCGCCAAATAAGCACACACGTACTACTTACCAGTTTGTCGTCTAACCGGCTCCTCTTGTCCAAGAACCTACTCGAGCACCCAATGGAGGTCGTCTGTGCCGTTGCGGCTCTGCCACTGGGCCCTTTGCTGACGAGAAGTCCAACTACGACAACCGTGGTAGAGAATCCAGCCCTCGAATCGCACCGATCGCTTGACGAGTTACCTTCCTGCCACCACAAACCACTGACACTCGAAGGCCCGATCATTGACTACGCGGATTGTGTGGTTGAAAGATAAGATAATTCGTGTAAATTGAATGAGCGAGAATTGGTCAAGAGAAATACACGCGGTACAAAATTCCAAGACAGGTTGACTGAGGCAACTGACGCTGAAGGAGTCCCGCCCCGCCTATGTAGCTGGCTCATCTTCATCGGAGAGGACTTCGGGAACCTCGTGCACACCACCATCACCCCACCCCATGATGTAGTCACCCGCATCGCATTCACCAGTGAGCTTGCATCGCGTCATGGTGAGACGACCTTGGAGGCCTCGACGGGTGGACAGCGCGTTGACGAGATCCTGATAAGGGATGGCGAGCTCTGAGGCTCGAGGTTTTCTCGACGAAAACGTGATCTGATAGAGCTCCAGCTCCTCTAGCTGCGGTGCCAACGCCTGACCTCGGTCCTCATCGCCAACGGCCGGTCCCGAGGGTCCGTTGTCCGGAAAAGAGAGTTCGGAGGCCAAGTCGGGCATGTTTCCGTGACTCAATTTGAGGTAGCGTGTGCGTAGGAGAGGCGCCAACGTCTTCCTCCAAAAGGCCCGAGAGAACGGGGGACCGGCGACATGCACGCTCTCGACGCCATCCAAGGGCATGTGGCAGCAAACCTCGCTCGCGACGTGATCCCAATCGTGTCTAACCCTCACTTGTGTTCTATAAAATATGATCTTGAGAGGAATGCCGCGATCCCACTCCAGATCTGATATGCCTAAAGAAAAATGACAATCACGCTCAGAGGCACTGAACGTGATCGCCGCACCCCTCTCATAGAAGTTGAGGGCAAGCGAACGGATCGCTAGACTAGACAGTGTCTGATTTCCGGAGAGGCAAAATCTTTGAGGAAGGAGCGAAGACAGCAGGTTATAATCGTCAAGGGTGGAACGACCTTCGGAGTTGCATTTCAACCTAACTTCCGTTTCCGACGGGACGTCTACACAAAACAACAAGACTATGACCGCCGAAAGAGGAGCGACGATCAAAAGGCGAGAAAGGCGAGGTAAATTGACCTTGGCAACCGTATGGAATGCCCTGCTAGAGAGTAGATCAACAGCGCTAGCAAGGGCTTGATCCAGGTACAAATGGTTCAGATGCTGCATACAGTTCAGCACGGCAACGAAATCCTCCGTCTTGAGCCGCAACGAGACCGGAACATAATGGAGACCAAGAACAGTCAGGCCACCCAGCGTAAACGAATGCCATGGTAAGGGGCAGTTTGAAAGGACCAGTGTACGTAGGACTGGGGTATCTCCATTAGGACACACCAAGGGCGACCCCCGAGAGATATCATCCACCAGAATTTCCAGATTTTGAAGGCGCGGAGCGGGCAAGGAGAGCTTTGGACAAAGCTGATCATAGCACCAGAGCGGCAGTTCCAGACGGAGCTCTTGGATACGCTCCATATGGTCCAGGACATCATCCACTGAGTTTCTCCACCGAGGCTCCTCATATAGATATAAAAGCCTCACGCGAACTTTCAGTGAGGCTTGCTTCGATCTGACCAATAGCTCCTCTGTCCAGCGCCGCGACGCGATAAAGATGTAGCCCCAAAGGGTCGGGCAATTGAGAGCGACACCGCGCCATTGACGGCAGACGTACGACACATTGACCCAACTAGGTGCATCATGCGTTGGGCAACCCAGATGCCCATAGTGGTAGTTGCAGGCGTGAAAAATGAATATGGTTGCCAGAATCTCGTGTGGAAGGCGAGAAATTGAACGAGCTGCTTCCACGGCGCAGGCTTGGTTTATGGTTTCCATAATGTGGTATGCCTTTCAGGTTGCTAGAATTTCGCCAGCTAGATAGCCTACAGGTTGTTGAATCAGTGTTCGTGTCACAATGATACTCGGCGGCTTACGGGGTTCAGCGATATAAAACCGAGATCAGTTGCAGGCGATATCTGTGGTTGGCTAACCAGTCGATGCGTCACTGTGTGCCCGTCGGCCGGTGCATCCAGAAATCCGAGAGACCAGGCCGAACAAATTTGGAACCAGACACGCGCAACCCGCTTTCACAGTTCTAAGTGCTAGCAGGATTTCACCAATCAGATACATATTGTTAAATCAGTGTTCGCATCTCAATAATACTTGGCGACTTACAGGGTTCAGATCGATATGACTATGTACGTAGACTCTGAGTTGCTATGAGCGCTATAGAGCCTCGTAGTACTTATGTAAGCAGTTCCGGTGAGGTGCACCCACGGCGAAATCATCTGACCCCATGATCACTGGCGGCAGTTTGCCCATCGAAACTTGGAGATGTTCCTTACCCACCTTTATTAATATCTTGCTTATTCTCGTCGATCTCCGGGGGTGTGGCAAGCACTCCAAAACTGCCTTATCGCAAGACGTCACGACTCGTCGGACTCGCTTGTGCGCAGCGCGAGTACCAGGAACGGCAATCTCGCAGATCGACATCTACTGAGTCTTCCATTAAGCGAACGAGGACTCGGACTGGCCATCAGAAGCAATGCTACTAGGATGTGTACAGTAACGTGAAGATCGGGGATGACGCAGGGGGAATGGCGTAGATAGCATAAGTAAGAGATGATGTAATACTCGGAACAAGGTGTCGCGTCAGTTGTAAAGTGATCAATCGTGACAGTACCGATAGAAAAAAAAAGGGTAGAACGGAAAGGTCACTTGGAAGCGACGAATTGGACGTAACCACCATAAGCTGCCTGAGCATCGCCGTACAGCGTCTCGAGTAACGTCTTCTCCTGCTGAGTGAACCCTGCTAGCTCCCAGTCTGCGTGGACAAATTCGAGCTTCTCCTTGTTAACGAGTCGTTGCAGTATCGTCTCCTTCCATTGCCTCCAAACTTTGGTGTCATTAGGGAGCAGCTCGTTAAGAAGCTTATCCGGTTCCTCTGGCTGAAGGACAAGGAGGACGAAGATCACCATGGCAGTGCGCGTGCCCAAGATGTACTTGGTTAAGACCGGCTTCTCGAGTACGTTGTCGAGGAGCATTTCCCGCTGGATCTTTTCCTTGTCCAAGGAAGATAGCCACGAGTTGTAGATCCAAGAGACGCCGAGTGAAGTGACAAACATGATCTGGCCGAACAACGAGCCTTGGGGAATGAGGAGTAGCTGGGCGATGAACTGGATAGTAAGGAGGACGGAACACCATCCGATATTTTCATACTGAGGTTCGCTAGAGAAACTGAGGGAGAAGCTGCCGCGGGTGACGGAGTTCACCGCACCCTCTGCGCCCTTGAGCAATACTATCTCCTTGTCTGAGCTAAGAATACCATCGCCAGGAGGTGATCCTTTGGCGGGATCTGGATGGATGAACATGAATTTCCCAGAGCCAATGACAAGGCAGGAAATGCCGCTTGTGATGATACCCAGGAGGATCATCGAGAACAAATACCAATCCTTGAAAATGCCACACGCAACGCAGGTGCCGATGCTGACAGAGATAGGGATGCTGGCAAAGACAGGGGAGTATGCGTTGATGCGTTTGGGATACATCTGAGGCGCAGGGACGTGGTTGAGCTCGGCGATCGTGACTCCAACACCCTGCGTTTTTCTCCCTTCCACGACCTTTCCTTCCAGAGAGGCACATTCCTTCATGAAGAGAGCGGCCAAGTGTCCGGTCTCTTCAATGACGGTACCCGAATGAGCGGCTCTAAAGTTGGGACCTTTCCATCCATCGAACTCGAACAACGTGGCAGGGTCGGTGTGAACACCTGGGAAAAAACCATCGAAAAATCTAGACTTTGCAAGAAGGCCATATCGCCTGGCAATCTGATATGATCCTGGAGAGTTATACCACCCTAACCAGCGCCTATTCTCGTACACATGAACCGTGGCCATGGCCGATACGGCCTCATCTCCACCGAAGACGCCGGCTACGCCTGAGGTGTCGAGGGTGAAGTTGGACTTGTCGAGTGGCAGCGTGGGGGCCACCATCGAGCGACGACTGAGGAAGCTGGGGATGTACATGTAAGGTAGGTCGAAAGGTGAACGATGAGAACGCACGATGCCAGAGTGTTCATTATGACGAAACAGTTCGTGGGGTCGTGTTTCTATTTGAAGATGAGAAGTAGGGGGTATGCGGACACGAGGCGAGACATGAGCCAGGCTGCACACGACGAATAATGGTTTGTTCGTCCCCAGCAGGGGCTCCTTTATACTCCTCCGGTTCGAGCTTGGGGTGAATGTGGAGCGTAGCTCCAGCTCCTCTCCACCCTCCACGGGTTGCGTCACTTGTTTATCCACGGATACATACCGATTTGGTTCGAAAGGAATTCGTAATTGACACTGTCTCATATGAGTGAGTGACAACATCTAGGTGCTATGCTCGTGTGGCCCATAGTATACCCCAGTGCACTTTGAACGAAAAAACTATATGTGACATGAACCTAGACGTAGGATGTTTTGCAAGGTTGTTTTAGTCTTGAATGCATTGAACCTCCACTGCGCTTCCGACGGTCATCTGAGGCAACTCTAACTGTGCTTTAACTGACACAGGGACACGAACGCGCAAGCTGGCTAGCGACTCACGACAGACCTTACTGCAACACCGAAGCCTCTCGGCACCGAAGGATCGAAATCAGTATGTCTGTATGCACACGTTCTTGACAGGCGAACACTATCTTCCCTCTGTCGCCTTCCACCCACGGCTCTCGCAGCGAAGCCTACTGGCACTCACTCAGGCTGTGCCCGGTTAGCAGGAGACCGCCCAACACTTTGGCCGTACTATTCCGTGGTGTTACTACGCTAGGCAGAGGAATTATTGACCAGGTGTCTTCGAGGATACGTCCACTCGGATACGAAAAACTCGAGCCGTGGCGGATGCAACTCCGGTGAGAAGCTGATTCGAACCACGCGGAAAGCATCGAGTGGCTTCATCTGCATAAGAAACTTATCTGGTTCTTTGCGTCGTTTCTGCTATGCTACATTCTCCCCAGACTCTTAAGAGATCTCCAAAGCGTAGGGCTGGGCGGAGCCTAGTGCCAGGGCCTGGCCGCAAATCGTGAGTCCGGATCAGTGATCGGGGCTACAATGTAGTGCAACCACGATTGGTAAGTCTGCTGGTACTTCCTTCGACGAGAGAGTTGGCGGTTCTAGGTCTGGGGCATCGCCAATCGGTCACTGCATCGTATTTTGCAGTAAATGAGGTTATTCTGGAGGTTGTCCTTAGCTTGATTACTCGCTGCCGCAGCGAAGTTGTTGATCGGAAACAGGAGCTAGTCGGACTGTCCGAGCAAACTGATACTTGGTACAGCTTTCATCACGACGAACTCGGCGACTTACTACTTGCTATACGGGGTTTAGATATGGCGGAGTGCCGGGCCGTCCAGTTTTTGAGCTACTTTGAACTCTGATGATCAACCTTGAGGGAACAAGAGTCGACCAAAGAACGCGGTCGCTCACAAGATCTGACGGAGTCCAGAACTTTAGAATTCAACAATTGCAAACAACACCATTACTCGCCACTTGGTGCCATCGCCGCAGTACATTAATTGGATATCTGATATCCCGTCCTTTTCGTACTCTCTGGTTCCCACTCCCTCAGCGCACCCTCCTTCTACTCAGATCCGGCCAGCACCCTCTCGTGATGAAGTCCGAATCTACCGAGACTCCGCAAACACCCGCCCCTGCGCAGACGCAACCTGCCACGCAGTACACTACACAGTGGGGTACAACACGTGCGCCGTCGTTCGTTGTTTCCTCCGTTTGTTCACGAATCGTCATTCTCATTGTTCAGATATTCCCATCGATCCGGCACTCCAACAACAATCTCAGGTGGCCACGTCAGTCGAACGTCCTCGTTGATTCATATCGACTGAACATACTACAGTACAACACCTTATTCGCATTACCAGTATTCGCAACACTACCCTCAAGCGGCGTACACACACTATCAATATGCCTCTGCGATGAGTACTGCGCAGACGCAGCAGCGACAAGCCACTACAACCACTGCTACGGGTACGACGACTGGGACGAGCACAGCTACAGGCGCTGCAAGTGGTGTCGATACTGCAGACGTGGCCACGCTGAACGATGCGCTCGGTAGTGCCGGCGTGGACCTGAGGGTATTGCATTATTCTTTCGTTCTGTCCACCGCGCGCCTAATGACATGTACTTAGGCAGAGGAAGAGAGTTTGCAGCGGTCATACGACTCGCACCAAGCGTACCGTCCTTTCGAGGATCGTTCAAAGAAGCAGCCCACGACGCCATCCTTCGACACCCGTTTTCTCGGGCCGACCATGCGCAACATCGGAACGCAACACAAGATCACGAAGGTCCCGGAGGATTCCGTGAACTATCTTGCCCTTGCTTTGCGCGCTCGACTACAAGATCTCGTCGTGGCGATGATCGCCGCCGCTCATCACCGAGCCAACGCGCAATATGACAAAATGCCATCCATGTATGAGGACGGTACACCGATGTGGAGCGTCGTCGTCCGTAATGACCTCGGGAAACAGCTTGCAACGCTCGAAAAGAACGAGCGGGAGGAAGAAATGAAGATTCGGAGGGAACGCAAGGAGCGGGCCGATCTTGCAGCAGCACACGCAGCCAATCTGGCCGCACAAGTTTCTGGAAGCGGGGCTGGGATGGCTGTAGATGAAGAGGATGGCGCGCCCAAGAAGAAGAAGAAAAAGGAGGGTCCCGGGGTCACGGCAAGAAACATGTCCGAAGACGTGCGCAAGAAGATGTCGAACGCGGTGGCGAGTCAAGCTGCGGGTCTCGGGGGAAAATACGCATGGATGACCGCCGCCAACGCTCCCACGACGACCCCAAAACCGAAGCCGGTCGCAGCAACGCCCGCACCTGCGGCAATGGCACCGGCGCCGACATCGACTCCGGCGACGACAACTGCGCCCGCAGCGTCTACTTCTAGTGGCACGTCGTGGGCTCGTCCGTACGTATCTTCCAAGAAGGGTACGGGGAGTGGTCAAGTTGCGGAGGAGGATAATAGAATGTCGGTGACAATGCGTGATGCGATGTTTGTAGTGGAAAGGGAAAGGGGGCATGGTGGTGGACGTGGCTCTGCCCGAGGTTGGATATGATCTACTACTACTACTGCTGGTAGATGATCTTGTATACGACGAGTTTATTTGGCGAGAGCCTTTGGTCCAAAGGCGAGCAAACAACGCCTTGTTCAAACACGGTTGTCTTGAGCATGTCTGGGGAGTCGTCGCAACGCTCGTCGCTGATCGACGTGTGAGTTGATATGCGCCGTGCTGGGTTTTCACCTCACCGTGTCTTGCTATAGCACCTTTCAACAACTGCACGCGTTTCTCACTGGTCGCCGCGACGGAGGCTCGCTCGAACAGATATCCCAAAAAATAACGCCCCGCGTCTCGCAAATTCGTGATGTCGCGAACCCCTACGGAAGGCCGACCCCTGCGTCGCGCAAGGCGGTGGAGAGTGGCACAGTGACGCTACCAGACGGATGTATCTTGCAAGTAGACGACGTCTCAAAGGAATTCGCCGTCGCCCTCAGCTCGCATTTCGAGATCGACGAGATTCAGGCTTTCATTCTGCTACGATCGTTCCTCTACAACGAAGGTTTGTCGATAAGCTCTGGGTCTAGCTCGGACAGGAGCGTCGTCGAGGAGCTCACCGCTGCCATCACGCCATTCTACTATTCCGAGCGGCTCTTCCTTCTTCGCATCCTTATCCCACTCTTCCGCGCCCAAGAGAATGCCGCAGACCCGATACACGTCGTCGCTGCGAAGACCCTCCCCGATATTCTTCCGGACGGTCGCGCGTTCGCCGACTCGCTTGTCGCCGAATACCTGCGCAAAACTCGAGAGAGTATACCGAACACCTTCAGCGAGGATCCTAGAGCTGCGTCCCGTTGGGCCAAGCAGAATTCGAGAGAGCAGTTGGCACTGCTGGAAGTGCTTTTCTGGGCGATGTGGGGATACGTCGCTTGTGAGGGCGAGCTGGTGGTAAAGTTGTTGGAAGCTGCTTACGACACGAATCTGGGCTCTTTGCAACAGAACTCCACGCCGCTATTGGACGAAGAAGGCGCGCAGATCCTCCAAGATATCACAGGTCTCTGGATACTCATCACGATCGAAATACTGGAACTCGAGAGGGTCGCCGAGCCTGGTGGCACCGAAATATCGACGGGCCCATCAGAAGAGACCCTCTACACCGCTTCTCCCGACTCCTTGAAACGGATACATGACC
>JBBPSZ010000582.1:0-10322 GCA_038093835.1 Strobilomyces confusus
GGAAGAACAGAAGAAAGTTTTCTACACCGGGTTCTTTCATACCCTCCAGGTATGTTTATCGAAGGTGACTCCGTACCTCTGCTCACTCATTCAGTATCCGTACGAACAAGACGAATATGGGAGATACTACTCTGGCTATGATGACTCCATCCACGAGGGTGTATCTTATACTGGTTATTCAATCTGGGTACGTTGGCCCGTCCCACTTCGTAGTTCGACGTTAAATTGCATCCAGGACACCTATCGGGCGGAGTGGGGATGGCTGATCCTGTTCGCCCCGGAAAGAATTCCGGGAATGGTACAAAGTATGATTCAAGATTACACGGAGGTATCTGTCTTACGGATCAACGTGATTGCTTCCTAAGCTAGCTTTTTCGTTGTTGTAGGGTGGCTGGCTTCCGATGTGGAAAAACATTGTCGGTAAGACTGTTCTAACTTTCCGTGAGCTTATTATCACAGTAAAGAGCAGAGACGAACATCATGGTGTGTCAGTCCTCCCTGGTAATTGACGCCATATCATAGCTGCACTCAGGTTGGCACGCATGCGGACTCGCTTATTGCGGAAGCCGTTTTGAAAGGCTTCACGAGCTTCGACTTAGACGCTGCCTGGAGTGCGGTATATAAAGATGCCACCGTACCCCCAATCAACGATGCTACGACTTCGTGAGTTTACCGCATGCGTATCGATCCTTATCTGATGAGTATGTAGGTATAGCGATCGTGAAGAGGCATGTTCCGCGTTAAATTCGCGATCCCGATTGAATAACTCTCCTTCAGTTCGTTGACTATGAAGTGCGTGCAGGCTTATCTTCGGTCTACGCGCAGAAAGGCTGGGTTGCGGATGATATCCACTCTGAGTCTGCCTCTCGCACGCTCGATTATTCCTGTAGGTCTTTCAAGAAAGTCACCAGTGAACTTTGCCTAAAGGTTACGCTAGACGATGACTTCGCGGTCTCCGTGTTAGCTGGCCTGCTCAACAAGACAACCGAAGAAGCATTTTTCCGACAACGAGCGATGAATAGCCCGTTTACTATCTTCAACCCTACTACTGGGTTCATGGAGGCAAGAAATGCGAGCGGAGCTTGGGCTGGTCCAGATAATGGGTGGACGGAGGGCGATAAATGGGCATACACATTTGATGTGGTACACGACGTTCCAGCATTGATCGAGCGCAAAGGTGGAAACAAAAGCTTCGTCGACTTCCTGGATGAACATTTCGATGGCGGTGAGTGCAGATGATTCATAGACGGTCTTCAGACGACTCAACGCTCGATCGATAGGGCATAACGATCATACCAACGAGGTTATGGTGTACAATCATCGCACGAGTCTCAACTGATTTATCTTTCAGCCTTCTCATCATATTCCGTACCTCTACTCGCTAGCTGGTGCGGCATCGAAAACGCAGGTTCGTGTTCGTCAGATCGCGGAGCTGAACTACAATGCGACTGTCGATGGACTATCTGGGGTACGGACGTACAATCGCTCGTCCCTCGTCACTTGCCTGCACCTCACTATTTAAACGCACAGAACGAAGACTGCGGTCAGATGAGTGCCTGGTATCTCTTCAGTGCACTCGGATTCTACCCGGTGAACCCCGTGTCGGGTGAATACGTCGTGGGGAGGCACGCCTTCATCACCAGTCCCCGTTGTCGCATTCACTCACACCTGGTTCAGCCCCTTCTTCGATGCGGTCTCGATCGACCTCCCGTCTTCGAGCGAGAAGTTGGAGATTATTTCCCCAGAAGCATCCTCTTCGCCTTTCGTGTACTCCTTCAGCGTAAACGGCCATAACCTCGAAGAGCCCATCATCCGGCACGACCAGATCGCGCAGGGCGGTGTCCTGTCGTTCGAGATGAGGGACACGCCGCAAGTGTGGGGGAGTAGATGGACATTCTAGGCGTGAATCGTAGGAAACATGCCCTGTTATCCTCCATCGAATGAAAGGTATCCTCGGACCTACACTATGGGTTCCTCTGTCAATTGCTTTGGCGTTGAGTTGCGCCAAATCTTTCATTTTGCCACTAGTCTGTTGGAGTAGGGTCGTGACCTGACGAATCAATGTCACCCCTAGTAAGTCGGTGGAGTGGCGTAGTCCCCGAATGACGAGACGGACTCAGAAAGACTATAGGAACACCGCATGAAATAATGATTGAGCTGCCAGACCTTCTACCGTCTGATCGACCGTCACGGTGGTCCGGATTCAGACCATTACTATCATTGTCCGTGGTATGTATAAAGTAGTGGTCCAAAGCTTCAGCCTTGTTCGACCATGTCGGTATGCCCCTCGAGCAGTGTCCAGACTGTTTCGACGGTGCCACTCATATGTCGCCAACTCCGAGGCGGTGGACTTCAAAGCTCTTTACTTTGAAGAACATTCGACTTACAATGCTGCTTCAATATACCGCCCTTCTGAATCACGTCATTCAGCGCTCGAAGGATCATAAACCCCAAGTACATGATGGCCATGGAAGATGCCGACTCTGGACCGCTCGAACTCCTCGCCAGAGATCACAGAAAGCCCTACCAAACGCTTCGAGCGTTCCGTTGCAAGTTATCGGATGCCCTCTCATGTCACCGCCGGTGTTCTTCATCCAACTTTTACGGTCGGTTCTCTCCGAGTCTTATACAAAGACGGAGAACATTGTTAACGTCCAGGACATCCTGGAGTAAACTACAGTATGAAACAGAACAAATGCGGGCGGGGTGAACTCAGATGGGATGTACTAGTCGGTGCAAATAAAGCCCGTAGACCGATTAGTAAAGTACAAGAAGTCCGTATAAATTTGCGAATAAATCAAAATAAATCAATATCATGAGCGGTGGTAGTTTTGAATGGTACCATCGAATGATCACTTCTTCACCGGCTCCCCTGCCTGGGCGTCGAGGATGTTGTTCATCCTACCTTCCTTCATGGCCTTCATCCGCTCCCGTATCACGGCGGCCATCTTGTAAGTCTTGTACAGACCCTGGGTGTGGTTGGGCTTCCAGCTGTCAGGTAGACGCTCCTCTTTGACCCATAGGCGAAGTACGTCCATGTCAAGGCCTTCCGTCGCTGCGTTTCCTCCGCCCAAGACACCAATCGCGATCGCCATCTCTCCGCGCGCTATCTCCGCATGGACGCCATCCAACGGTCGACTCTCTTCTTCCCGCTTCACCCGGATGTTAGCGACGTCCTCGAGCGTCATACGACCGGGCAGATAATGTCCACCACCATGGAGTGCGGCATTCAAGAGGGACTCGCTCGCAGAGGTAGATGCATATTCCTCGTCATCGCGCACATCGACGTGGAAGAGGGAGGCGTCATGCTCGATGAGGTTATGCCGTGCAAGATCAGCGAGGGACATATTGCGGTACTGCGCGAGAAGGAAGACGCCGCCGAAGGCTAAGATATAGGCGAGAAATGTGGATAGTTGATATCCCTCTTTGAGTGCTTTGACGATGTCAAATACCCCGATCTTTTTTCCATTCCGTGGTCTAGGCGAGGCGGAAGGTCAGGGGCGAAGACGGGACAGCGCAGTGAAAGACTTACAGGTAGCCATGGTTAGCCAAGGTGTTCAATGCAGGACAAGGCGATCTCAAATCGCCAGATTGTTGGGGACAGAAAGCATGTGTATTTCCAGTTACAGGACATACGCCCCCAGTGTGCGCGTGTTCGTCGCGAGAGTCGAGTGGAGCAGCCAACTGAGCTGATACCGGGCAAGACATGGCGGTCTCGTGGGGATGTAGATGGAAGAGCAATGGAGTGGTACTTGGGAATGTGGACTAATCAAGGGAAGCCAGGCAGCTTATATATTGAGGAGGCATCTACTTCCGGGAAAATGTCCCCATCAGGGTGCAAGTTTGCATTGGCGAGCTTACCAGACTCAGACATTCGTCCGGTGGCGAAAACGTACAGCAAAGAAGATGTGATAAGATAGGTTTTCGTTGATATGGAGACGTTTGCAAGCTGTAGCCCGGGTTGCTTGACTAGAAAGAGCAGCGCTACGCTACCTTAGGCCAGTGGTTAGCAAGACACAGCAAGCGAACAGCAGTCCACAGCACACTCTTCGGCCCAAAAAGGTCGTCAAAAAGCTGTAGGAGTTGAAACGTATGATGTACGGAGGTGGCCAAGGTTGACGTTGACGTTCACACAGCCTCTGATCGCGGGAGAATTCGGCTCTCATGTCAACCGAAATCTAGCTTTGTGGCCTATCTGGTCACCAATTGTTTAAGCGACGTCCCCGCAACTTCAACGGCGCCGACACTTTCTCCGTTGTCTCAGGAGGGGCACGAGCTGTCAGAAGCCTTCTTCTGTCTGTCAGGTATCGATCTAGAGCCACTCTACTGCCACCTGCGTACCTGTGCCAAGTCGGCGACGTTCAACTCCTTTGGGAATGGACGACCAACATGGCTATCATGGCTGCAGCTAGCGTCTACATACGCCACGTCGTCACTTTCATACAAATACACATAGCTTCCTTGATGCCACGCCGGCCATGCACATGATTCGTGATGTGAGTGTGACGTCCTGAGTGTAAATCTTGAGCGAGGCAAGGCGGCACTGCACTGGGCGCTGATCTGCGCTCGCGTGGTCAGGTCGAGCGCGAGACCTAAGGCCGGCTCCCGATATTCGGTGAGCTTCGCCCGGATGCCCTTGTCCATTCCCATCGTCACTCTTCACCATCCAATCGACCGAACATACGATATCGAACAACGTGGAGTTCCGTGGGTCGGGGCTGAGCACCGAGAGCCGGCCGACGCGACGTCAGGACTTCCCTGAACCACGGGCATTTCGTTGGCGCTCGGACTTCTGGCAGGTTTCTGTCATACTCTGGCAAGTCCTTGCACTAAGTTATGGAACCCAGGCAGCGCCAGCCACGCCTACAGTGCTGCATCGGCAACGTATGTATCTGTTCCCATTCCATGGTGCGTCGCTATATCATGTACTTAGTATTTGGCGCTAGAAAAGTCCAGCGTTGTGCCTGAAGGCTGATGACCGACCAGGGCGGATCCGTGTGTGGGGTCCCTTATATGGATGAACATGTGACATGACATGACTTAGCGCAGTTAGCGTGGCTATGACAGCTCCGTCAGGCATAGGTTAGTTATCGGGGAACAGCCCTGGTACCTTTCCTCGTGAAACGGGGATCGTTCTGATGAAAATTTCAGTAAAAGGCATGGAAACTTTATTCCACAGATTAGCTGTGGGTCTACATTTCGGTCGTCCAAGGACTTGTAGCTGTGTGAAAGACATCGACAGGTATGACCTATAGCGCGTGGAGTAAACAACCCAATTGCAAGTATCACCGTACTACATCGGCTTGGCTCGAGGGATGGGAGAATATATGTTTGTCTTTCTCACATTGCACATGGCTGTAGCTCAACACAGGATAGTTAGTGAATGTTCAGTTGGAATTTGTTTGGTATACTTAACATGTAACAGCTCGGGATACCTACGGACATCTGTAGGGTTAGCAAGCTCTTGGATATGTCACTGAGCTCCACACGCCAGGCTTTTGTTCTTCGTCTGGGCTGCTTTCACATTGCAAAGTTATGATGCGCTCATGGCCGCAGATATCGTACAGCCTTCGGCCCCGTTGATGCATTGACGCGGTAATGGAAGTTTCTGACTGAAATGGTCTGTCCTGAACCAGTAGTCAATGCATTCGTCACGATCATCTCCGTTAACGCATGTAGTTATCCGGTATTCACCCGTGTTCCCAGCATGACAAGGCTGACAGTGTGTCTGATACGATGACTCGCTGTGAGCTCTGTCGTAAATGATATGCTATCGGCTTACCATCGAGTCCCGAATGTGTGACTCGGTGCGCGTCGTACCAACGTCGCTTCTTGTGTTCCATAGTTACTCTGTCGTACGCCAGCAGCTTGGCGGGTTTCCAGTACCGGTGTTCAGCCTAGTTCCCCACCGGATATCGATCTCGGCGTCGATCGCCCTGCGGTCGTGTATCAAGGCATGAGGCATCTGAAATTCCAAATCATGCTTGAACTAGGGATCCCCTCCGGAGAGTTCGCAGCGGCGCGACCGTATCGTCCTCAACGATGTCGGAGGGACCCTGAAGCGAGTGCAGGGTCTGTAATGGAAGTTTGCAACGGACTGTCAGTGATCTGCGGTGCGGGAGGCAAGTGGCGCAATGCCAAGGGGTGCCGCGCGGCAACGCCACGTACTACATACCTTGTGACGGGTCTCTGAGTCCCTTGCCACTCCTTCGGGCGCGCTCCGAACGGCAAATATTGTGAGGCCGTTGCGATTCGATCCTCGATATGGAAGGAAGTCGCCTCGGGCCAGGCCGACCGCGACGAAAAAGTCTGGTTTCTTGAAACCGGTCTGCTCGTGGAAGAACAGGAACGAAGCACTCACTAGTGTCCAAGAACGGCGGATGTGAAACGGGTCGTGGCTGCATCACTGTTTGGATCATGGCAAGAGGGTCAACCGCACCGCAGTCACTCCACGGGCCCGCATGCCACGAGCCATCGACGGCAAATGGTTCATGCGCAGGCGGATGGATGTCGGTGGTACGAATGGTATGCATCGTGTTTCTTTGGAGTGGCACATGCCACGCGGGTTTCTCACGTCTCCAGCTAACCAGTGCCACTAAATTATCAGGAGCTGTAGTTGGCTCACAGTATTCAGCAGAAGTCGATGGTACTAGTTATAGCCCAGGGAGCCTTCAGTATTGCTCACCGGTGCCGTTCTTCAAGTTGGAAGATCGTCCTGGCCATTCCTCGGCGAACAGTTCGAGCTTGGCTATCTACTTTCGTGGAGGCCGGCATTCCAGGTAGCCAGCCCATGAGTCGCCTGCTCCGAATACCGCGAAGGTCGCCAATGTAAAGCCCATTCCGGTGTCCAGTTGTTCCCCCCTCCTGGCATGTCCCGCTGACAAGCATACCGACAGCCGCCAACATTCAATCCATTTTCGAAGTCCCCGAGCGCTATGTTCCGCTGGAGAAAGATAGCTGAATGGTTTCACATGAGACGGTGGATGCGCAGGCAAGCGGTGCACTGTGGTCAGGGGTCAAGCTATGCCGGGACTGATGTGAGTATACGAAGACCATTGTTATTGAAGAGTTGTTTATTGAACACTCTCTGGCCGCTTTTCCGTGTCGAAGATATAATAGGAACCGCGCATTCTCGCCTGTCTGGTGTTCAGCACATTCGGTGATGAGGCATGATGCATGATGTCGCAGAGGTTGTTGGGTCTATGCCGCCTCCTTGTCGACGTATCTCAAGTAACCCGGCGTCCAATAACTCGCTCGCCCAGCTCTTTTCCTTGTTTCCAGGCAGCAAGATCTACTGTGTCGACACCTTCACGGGCAGATGGGCCTTGTACCATTGCACCATGGTTGACTGGAGAATTTTATTCGCGCACAGTCAAGTAACGCGCGACGAGCGCTCATGGTTTCGGTTCGGACCTCTCGTTCATATCCGTCTTTGGCGGTGAGATGTCATGTCGCCTGGCGCGTTGTTCGATCTCCCACGATCGCGTTCCTCTCATCGCCAGTAAGAAAGTTGAAGGACATTCTCGTTTTCAATGCGTCAGGGTGCGTCCTCTCGTCACGGATCTCGGGCTCCGAGATTGACAAAGAGGTCAAGGCGGGCGCTTACACTATGTTCGCTGGGGCGCACTTTGTCGAAGACCCGTACGCCCGGTCACATTCGCACTTCAAGCGTTATTTCGCATATGCACGGCCACATGCACGCACGCGGCCCGTCATTGTTCGATGAACCCTCCAGCACGATGACCGAGACTGCGTACGACTACGGCCCGGGTGACGGACGCTCGTCTGCGCCTAACGGGGCGGCGCAGGAGTCGGCCCGGACAAAAGAAGGGGGAAATCCGTGTGCGAGATAGTTCGGCGGGAGATGAGTCAGGTCACATCAAAGGTTGACAAGATACACAAATGAACGCCTATATAACTGAGTCGATCTTTATCTTAAGATTCTTCTGGACCCAACGACTCCTCCAGGAGCTTTCTGATCGTCCGGCGGAATATTTCCCGGCTTAGGGATCTGTTTGTGGTTCCTGCATAACAACTCGTGAAGCTCTTTACGTCTGTTTGAATATTCTTAGTCCTCGAGCGCCTCTTTCAGCACTTCCCAGCTCGTGGTGCCCACCAGATCAGGTTCAGCGTGAAGTCGAACTACGATTTCAATACGGGGATGAGGTCTATGATATATGCCATGAGAAGACATTGGACTTCGGGCCTTCCGACGAGAGCTCGTTAGGGATACGCCACCATAAAACCAGTTGGACTTACATCTGTTGCAAGACGGCGTCTGAAACGAAGAAATAGATTAGGCCCAGGATAGCTAACGGCGGCGCAATGGGGATGGTGCTGGCCGTGATCAATTTGACAAAGTGCCCGATCTTATCCAACGAGGGCGAGCTAGTAGTTGGTAGGTAACGTAGCATATGTAGAGAGGTGGTAGCACTCACGAAGTAGCATGAGATCGGGTTCGAACGTCCTCGACAAGATGGCTCCACCTAGAATCTGTTAGGATCACTCCACAGTCTCCGTCGCGTACGAGAATTTTCCTCATCTTTTATCGTCCTTGAAGTTCCGGCACTCCCACGTTAACATGCTCCCCGCACCGGGAACGCTTCCGGCCAGAGCATGATAGTAGACTGCTTGATGTTAGAGCGAAGCTAAGATATGAACTGCTCGCTCCACGCACAGTTAACCCCTTTGCTGTTGGGAGATTAAGATGTTCAGTGTGCGAGCAAACAACAGCACTCGCTCAACACACGCTTCCATCTTCACCGGAAGACTGGCTCGCTGTGCGATGGCCCACGTCACCCATGCATCACCCTTAAGCCCCTCGTAGACGATTTTACGAGTCGTATCGACGGGAGCGGCGACAGATTCTTCATAGCCTCGCGAGACTGAGTCTCGTCAGCGACGAACACTACGCGAACCGAATGATCGTACCAGAAATGCCGACGTAGGGAGGCGTGGCGATTTTGAGTGCCGTGATTGATTTGTCGAGAGACTGCACGCATGCCGCAAAAGCCTTGCTAGCGTTCGCCTGGCTCCATCCTTCAAGCATCTCTTCGTCCATGTCCATGCCGTCCTCTTCTTCCTCTCCTTCTAGTTTCTTCGACCATACCAGAAGATCATACTTGGGTGAAAACGACGACCACCGGAGCTAGTGTGTGAACGCGGAAGGGTCACAACCTACGAGTTGAACACAATAAACTTTGGAGCTCGTGGGCTAGGGCCAGTAACTTCTTGTCGCCTTCTTCGAATACTCGGCCACCAGCTCGTGGTGTCTCTGTACAGAGCCCGGGAACAGTGCGTTGTGAGCGGCACTCAGTGAGACCGAGGCTTACCATATCGCATGAAGTCGATCCTTCAGGAGCTGCTTGCGATGTCACTCTTTGAGAAACCGAGCCGCGAGAAGCCTTTCGAATCGTGCAACACGAAATACGTATATTCATCGGAAACGAAATCCTGGTCGATAGACACTTCTCCGGGTTCATACTCAGACACTTTTTAAGCCATGTCATCTATCTGCAGGAGGATGAAGAAACACGACCACTCACTGTTTCTGTTATTTCAAACAGACGATTGATCAACAAATACTTTCCAACCTCAGCCTGCCAAACCCGTCAACGACCACAAGGAAGCGCACGACGACAGCCACCAATACGCACCACAGACAATATGGGTAATCTATGTGTTAAGAAAGCTTCGCGTCAGTTTGAGAAAGTCGGGAAGTTATGCTTTAACCGTTGAATAGTCTTCAGATTGTTTTTGATAGTAAACACTGTAGCCATACCGTTCGGAAAGAGCTCAACATGTTTCAAAGTGTTGTGAAGCAGCGAGCGGAAGACACGGAACCGGCGTTTGATGTTTATCGATGCGGCCAAGCCGCCAAGAAAACCGTCGCGACAACACAACTTGAATGTCATATTTTCTTCTTCTTTCTAGTCACTTGAATTGTCCCGGCTGCGCCGCCAACATGGCTGTTAGTCGACTCTCTGATATCGATGTGTGTATCGATGTCGCCAACTGCGAAACTTTGAGTCGCTGTCCGGCGGTCCAGTAGCCTTTCCCGAGTGGGACACTGGGACGCCACGCTCGGAAAAAGCCGAGCAAGAGTCGTTGCTCGTTCCACCGCGATACTCGTACCCGTTACTGTATACGACCCACATCTGCAAGGCAGAGTATATAACGTTATCGTTTAACGACTCTTTTGCTGGCTTTTTGAATGGTTAGCCGAAACCAACCGACGTAGCCGAGCCACCTTCCTAATCGAAAAGTGAAATTCACTCGAATTTTGACCTCCAGGTTCTCTGATGTGGGTGGCCCGGGGCATG
>JBBPSZ010000583.1:0-10321 GCA_038093835.1 Strobilomyces confusus
AGATGGAGCCCCTGTGATCGGATAAGATTAAGAGATTAGATAAGATGAAAAGAATCGAAAAGAACACTAAGTCCGTAGGGCAGTGAATCGTAACACTATGCTTATCAATGTACAAGTGCCATTACTCCCTGCTAGTCAACAAAGAAGTCTCACCTGTTTGTTCTCACCTCTTTCAAGATTATGTTCTAACCTATATATCAGCTCCTTCAGCTCTTGTCACCCAAATCCATCTCACCTTTGAGCCTCAAGTATGCAAGGAGTTCAAGTCCCCTCATTCCTCTCTACACCCCTTGTTTATGCTGAGCTCTTCAACTGGGTAAGCAAGGACAGTAAGACTGATATGTGGATTATCAAGTGATGCATGGTCCAAGGGCCACAGGGCATACAGAAATCTGCAGTGGTTGTTCTATTGGTCAACATTCTATGCCCTATGGAGCTCATTCCGGTTTACAGTCAGATGGTTGATCGCAATATGACTTTCAAAACATCACAGGAGCATTATTCACACTTTTACCTGAATGTGTTTGCAGACAAAGAAGTATACCATTTTTTATGCTCTGATTTTTAACTGGTACACTTGTTCCATAGTACCTTTCATTACCCATTCCTGAATCTAACTGAAAGTACAAATACGGATTGTACGACTCCCCACCAATCAGACGTCTCGATCCCACAGCACGTAAGTCTCGTACACCGGCAAAGCTAAGCGTTCATTTTGGTTGTTTTGCAGATGCAGGCTGAGGCGCAGTTTTATGGGTCCTGGTGGCGACAAATAAGGTCGAGAACCTCAGCCTGGGCACCGTTGCCGCGTTGCTCCCTGGGAGTGGCAAGGGTTCGAGTGTGGAGTCAGAGTTCATTCCCGTCGCCACAGCGCAGAACCGCGACCACTTCTCAGTGCGAGTCGGCGCGATTCAGAAGAACGTCGCTGCCACCGACGCGCAGATGTACAAGACCAGCGTCGTCACGGACCACCTCGTCCGGCGCCCTCACCGTTCCAGAATCCCCACCAGCCGCTACGTACACGCCTTCTATGAAACACTGCCGCGCGTTCTCGACCTCGCCCAGGAGGGGGAAGGCCACGCGTCCCCAATCCCAGCCCCACCCCGCGACCGCTTTATACCCCGGGCTCCTGCTCTCGCCTAGAAGCGTCGTTCTGCATGTTGCGTTCGAATGTGCGACCTCCTGGGGCACGTCGTCGACTCGCTTGTGTCCTTGTTCGTGCGTCGGCGGAGGCGACGAGGTGGGGTTGAGGGTGGGCCAGCGTCTGCGCCCCGTTCTTCGCGCGAGGTGCGTGTGTCGGGTTTCGTGGGGCGAAGGGACGAGCGCTGACGGTCGTGGGCGATTCGACAGACGGCGAGGTCCTCGGGCGTCGCGAGACCCGAGTCCGCGTCGTCGAACCGGGGCACCAAGAGCTACTCGACCTCCCACCTCCGCAACGACGACGCCCCGCGGCGCTCCCTATCCAAAACGGGCGCCCCCAGCGACGCGCACGTCGAACGACGACCGACGAAGAGGTCGACGAGGTCCCTGACCAAAGACCGCGAATCCGTGTATCCGACAGGAGCGGAGGCGAACGACGAGGTGCGCAGACCCCCCGCTTGGAGAGGCCTACCGAGCTCAGCGCCACTTTCGCGTCCGCAGTCCGCCTCGCTCGATGAAGAGGGCCAACGCCCGCACGACGGGGACCGCGCCGGCGACGGCCAGGACCCCCCGCGCTGGCTGCGTCGCTCGTCAGAGAAAGAGACTGTCGACGTCCATCACCCGCCGTTTCCCCACGTGCCACCCATCGTCCCCTCCTCAGCGAGCCTCCAGCGCCTCTTCGAGGCCCAGTCCAGAGAGCTCAACATCCTCCAACACGAACACCGCGCCGCGCTCCAGGAGAAAAAGGCCCTGACGGACGCCTACGCGGCTCTCCGCCAGCAGTACGATGAGCGCTGCAATAAACTCAACATCGTGCGGCACGAGCGTCAGACGTTGCTCGATCAGCGCAAGGAGATCGACGACGCCTACGCGGCGCTCAAGCGGCAGTACGACGAGCACACCAAGAAACTCAATGCCGTGCGGCAGGAGCGTCTGGCGGTGCTCGAGCAGAAGAAGCAGGCGGACGAGGACGCGGCGGCGCTCCGACAAAAAAGTGAGGCGCAACAGGGCGAGTACGACGCGCTGAGTAACAAGTACCAGTCGTTGAAGGCGGTCCTCGAGCATCGCACGTCGGAACTGCAGGGCGTGCAGCGGTTCCTGGCGATCACGGACACGTACTCGGGTTCAGAGGTCGTCAACGCGCTCAGGAAGCTTAACGAGGAGGTGCACCGGTGCACCGCGCTCATGGCCGAGTGGACGGTCGAGAACCTCGCGTTCGACATGCTGGATCAGACGGCCACGCCAAACATTGAACAGACGCGGACGCTGGATACCTTGGGCATGAGATTCATGCAGCTGCTCGGGACAAAGAAGCACAAAGAGAACCCCATCCTGATGGAAATGGCTTTGCGGGCGTACCTGACATATGAGCTTTACTGGGTCGCGTCACCGTGGAGCATCGGAGAAGAGGAACAGGCGCATAACATGTACGTCGATGCGATATACCAGAGGATACGGGGAGCAGGTGAGTCGCCTTTTTCACTTTGAAGTGCGATGCGTGACAGATTGCTCAGAGGGACAGGCGGTGTCTGGGAACTGGCGCGCCCTCACGCGCGCATACACGCTGCCCGCCTGCATCAGCGATCCTGAGGTCGCGCGCACGTTCGACACGACCATCATCGCAGGCTTCGCTGACATCGTATTGGCGGCGGGCTGCGCCGAAACCAAATCCGACGTCACGTCCGCGCTCTGGACGATGTTTGCAGAAAAGATTCACCACTTCGTGTCGCTTGCTGGGCAAGTCAATAAAATGATCGGGGTGGGGATGGTCTCGGAAGACTTTGAGGTGCTGGTAATATGGCCTGAGATGGCCTTTGACGATCGGAGGATGGAGGACGCATATGACAACGGCGACAGGGTCCAAGATACGGAGGAACGCGAGAACCCCGTGCTGTGCGCGACGGAGTTAGGGTTAATGCAGCGGATGAACGTCGGGACGAGCTCGAGCCACAGGTCGAAACCATCCGAGTTAATCGTCATCAAACCAAAGATCGCTCTCGTATCGGTGATCGACATGATCGAATAGGTTCGACTAGCTGTCTACTTTATAGAACGCCGACCAGCGGTCGGTATGTACCTCACTCGCAGATCACCAGTGATATGAATTGGACAATGTGGAAAAAGTACAATAACAATACAGCAGAATAAATCAAAGCGAGAGACGTCTACGAACGCTCTCCACGCAGCCGCCGTGCGAGAGCGAGATCCTTCGGTTGGATGGTGACACGCTTGGCATGGATAGCCGCAAGATTCGTGTCCTCAAACAACGACACAAGATATGCCTCCGCCGCCTCCTGCAACGCCATCACAGCAGAAGATTGGAAACGCAAGTCAGTCTGTCCATCTCACTCAGCACCAACAATGTCCAAATCCAATCACACTCCTCACCTTGAAGTCCTGAGCAATCTCACGCACAAGACGTTGGAAAGGCAGCTTGCGAATCAGCAGCTCCGTCGACTTCTGGTACCGACGAATCTCACGAAGAGCCACCGTTCCAGGACGGAATCGATGAGGCTTCTTCACACCACCCGTCGTCTGCAACCACCCGTCAGTCACTTCCCATGCCACTCAAGTGGATCACCCACGTTGGCGGCAGTCTTGCGAGCAGCAGACTTGGCTGCCAGTTGTTTACGCGGCGCCTTGCCTGCCCACTTCGTGAGCATCATGCTGAGGACGACCAAGGTTGTCGACTCACCACCGGTGGTCTTGCGAGCAGTTTGCTTGGTGCGGGCCATTGTTTATTGTTTAGGGTGGTGGTAATCGACGAAGTGCTTGTGGGTCCTATTCATGCGACCAGCTCGTATTTAACTTGGCGCGTCGCGAGGTCACGTGGAGTCACGCGTTTCACATCAACAAACCGTTCTGGAAATCCAACACAGCCACCACGTCGCCATATATAGCGGCGGTGCCGTCGAATGACTAGCCATATCTCTCCCGCCACACACAACCCCCCTTCACGCACAACACTCACTCGGATTTGAAGCATGTCTGGCCGTGGCAAAGGTGGCAAGGTGAGCTAAACGGCAGACCCGATTTGGGTCGGTCGCCTGATCACGCCCACAGGGTCTCGGAAAGGGTGGTGCGAAGCGTCACCGCAAGATCTTGCGTGATAACATTCAGGGTGCGTATAGCTCGGCTTGAGCGTCGGTGTGGTGCTGAGAGATGGGCAGGGATCACGAAGCCGGCTATTCGTCGTCTTGCACGTCGTGGGGGTGTGAAGCGTATCTCTGGTCTCATTTATGAAGAGACGCGGGGTGTGTTGAAGATCTTCCTGGAAAATGTTTGTGCGAGCGTATTCGCTGTTGGACCTGGGTGCTTACTGTTGTGCAGGTGATTCGTGACTCGGTGACATACACTGAGCATGCGAAGCGGAAGACGGTTACTGCGCTCGATGTTGTCTATGCCCTCAAGCGTTCAGGGCGCACTCTCTACGGTTTTGGTGCTTGAAATATCCTCAGCTTCTGTAGTCCTGTGTTCTATTTTATGTGTATTATTGTAATCCCATTTTCATCTCGACCTTTGTACCCACACACTAAACCGCTCTTCTACTTGCGTACGAGTGGCCTATCCCCACGAGGTGGCCTCCACAAGTTCCAGAGCGTTTCTCGCTCAGGCCACAAGCCGCGCGGGGCACTCCCGCGCAGTGCTACTACTATTGAGTAATCTCGTACTTGTGCAGAATGTCTGTCATCACGGCGTAAACATGCCTGATATCAATGAGGTTTACATCCCGTCCCCCTTGACCATACCTCAGCGTTTACTCACTATGCCCCAGTGGCTGTTTCATACTGAACAAATGAACGAGCGAAACTTGGATGTGCTCTCGCCTGGTCATTTACGGCAGGAACTGGCGCGTCTTTAAGTTCGAGTGAGTGACCAGCTCGTGCTTGCTACCGCATACTTACCCTCGTGTAAGTAGAACATAGACCGCTCCAGCGACCGCCGCGATGGCAGTCAGTCACGGCAACAGGTGCTGCAGGTGGGGGTCTACCGCAAACTCGACTTCGGTTCTGCGCGTTGCCCATTTGCTGGGTCCCTATTCAGGAACTCATCGGTACCGACCCTGGGCTCGCCACACTGCACAGCAAAAGTTGTCATTCTGGACATCCGCGACGGACACAGGGCGCTGATCAGTCCTGGAGAGTATGACTCGAAGATACGGAACGGGAACGCGAAAACGCCATATGAGTCCAGTCAAGCTATAGCGTCCTCCCAGTAAGTTCGTGACGCCACCGAGTTTATCGCTTCGGCAGTGGCTGGTCGCTCATATACGCCCGAGGCTGTTGCCGCTGACGCTGTTGGATGTTTCCGGACGCCGTTACCGCCCACTCGGACCAGGGGAAAGACAAGACGCCCGTTAAGGGAGGAAAAGGGGTCGCAAAAGGCAAAGCGAGGGCACTGGCTAGTGAAACGCAAGGCAGACGACGAACAGCCACTTGGCAAAAAGAGCTTGGTAGTTGACGAAGATTGATATTCACTCAGCGATTCTCCTATTGTCTTCGAAAAACAGAGGTCTCGTCTCGCTTGTATATACCGCGTCTGCAATGTTATCGATAGTGGGACGCCAGCGCCAAGTCCCCGACTTCTGATACAAGTAAAAACTCGGATAGTAAGACGGCCCAATCTATGGGAATTTGTACGGAGTAGTGTGAAGACTCGTCTTCGTCTCGCCAAAATGGCGATGTTGGACACTGTAACAATCACAAACCACGCTACACACGTTTACAGCACCCTTAGTACCAGTCATGCCATAGTACGAGGTCGGGCTCGGCTGGCCGCATACGTCCTGCCTCGACTTAAAAGCCATCTCACATCCAGGAGATCCGACGTGATTGGACCTGTGGACCGTGCCTTGTTTTGCCTGTCAGTAATGTAGTAAACGCCGATTTCTGCTGTCGAGGATCTTCAGTACTAAAAGCGAACGCTCGGCATTTTATATGCTCCGCGCCGCGTTTTCGCCTCCAACTTGAACGTGCCCGGCCGCGCAGCATCAAAAAATAGGGCAAGTTGGCCGTTTCCTGCCCGCGATATCGCGGGTGTTCCTGGTGCTAGTTGGCCCTGCTTCAATGATGCGCGCGACCGCACCGTCCACTCGGGTAACCGCCGACAATTAGATTTGCAGGGTGTAAATCTCGGTAGATGATCATACTTACTCTCCCGGGACTTGGACCCCTAGCGTGAGCGTGACAATCACTCATCCACTTCCGCTTCCACACCGGTACGACGACGCGAGGTGAGTTGGACGTATATGTGCTATCGTGGTAGCGAACGATCCCTTGTGTTTGATGGAAGTAAGTGTGGCAAGTACACATGGACCCTGCGAATCTGGCGGTGCCAGATGTGAATGGAGGGATCGCCTGGAATTGCGCCTGAAAAATGCTCTCTCGGTCCCAAACGGCGCCATTAGATGCACACTTCAGTGTGGGGAGCGCGACGAGTCCACATGCCAGCCGCTGTCCGATTTGAAACAGAATAGGGCTGGATGCATCAGAACGACCGCTGGTGACAAATTTTCTGAGTAGAAAGTCTTGCCAACTGATACCGAGAAGCTTACCATGAATATGCAATTAAGTCTCGGTGATGATGAGCAGAAAAGTGCCCACTTCCGTGAGTTGATCCCTAGACTCAGGGAGACCAATAGTCATCTGAGCGATCTGAGGCGTCGGCTCAGTACCGGAGTCGGTAGTGGATGACAATGAGGCGGCTCCATGAGCATGCCGAGGCTCCGAATTGCGTTGGACACAAAGCCGTGATTGATTCGAGGATTGATTCGAGTGACATTGGAGCCGCCATTTCACAGGTGCACTGTAAGGAAAATGGGCGCGGTCGGCAGTTGGAGCAGCTGGACCGCTAGCCTAACAGCCCTTTCGGGTGTGCTCCACCTGCCAAGTTTATGCAGTTACATTATCATGCTTACTATGCTTTCGAGAAGCGCGCTTCTGTGATATTAAATTTGCGCCTTGAACCACGAAATTTACCGCAAGCAGAAAGTTGGTAGGCAGACTCTGACACCTTCCGCGCACTCAAGATTATATCCCTTGACTCAGAAACTAACTCATTGACCATTCAACAGTCGCTTCGACCAAGGTGCGATCACCGGATATTCTTACCAGCCAAAATTTCCAGCATGCGGCACTAAATCGAAACGATCGATAGTCAGCCGTGATGGTGATCAGAAAAAAAACACACAGGAATTCAAAATTAATTGACTAACCAAGGACCCCGCTATCAGTGGCGGTCAGGTGTTTGATGGCTTGGAAACGGAAATCGCACCATGCTAAGTTATGGATAGGGTTCACCCGGCCCGTTCCGTCGGATATCTCGCAAAACGAGGCGAATTTTTGAGATGATTCCAACGAGGGGTCTTCGTGTCCTTACGTGAACAGATAAGGCTGCCAGAAACTGCAGGTCGTAAGCAGCAAAAGCCACCAGATAGACTGGTTCCGCAGCACCTAACCCCATGCCTCAGCGGGGGGCGAGACTATTCTTGGAGGACCACCCTATTTGGCGAGGTGATGAATCACAGACCACGGTTCATTTAAATCCAGCTAGCAGCAAACGTGCTAGAACCCACTTGTCTAATCACCGCCCATAGACATCGTGGAACCCGAACAATTCCATGCGTCTTTCGACGACAGCATTTCATGGGATCATAAATCTGTGATGAGTCTAGTAGTACTAAGCGCCTGCTGAGAAAAGACAGACTCGGTGACTGTGCGTGTTTTTTGGACACGACCGTCGAGCGAGTCAATAAGATAGGTTTATCAGCTCCAATCCATGATTACTTGAACAACATACAAGTTTCTGATATCACCGATGGCGACTCCACCATGAAGGTACTCCACGATGGCTGATGTAATCGGCGTGGGAGAACATGGAGACGGTTTCGGCCTTTATTCGGTTCGCTCTGAAGATGCCCTCTGAGCATCTGAGTGTCGTACCCGCTCTTCTGGACGTGGGGCGCGCAGAGGACCTCGAAAAATCAGGGAGAGCCCTTCATGCAACACCATCTCCTTTGAATGAAACGTATGCGATATATCCAGCTCCTTCGGTAGGATATTTCTCAGAAGATGGTCCCGGTCTTCAACAAGCTCCCTTATTCCAGCCAAAATGCTTGTTGGCCAAACATCGCATCTTTAGCCCTGATGATCAATTCATCTATTTCGTGAGCTCGGAGGCTTTGCCATTGTCGGAACGTCGTTTGGTGCGCCAACCCGCCACATCTTGCTTCATATCCATTCAATTCAACATGTTCTAGTTCGTCGGAGACACGTCTATCATCTTCGCTGCGTGGCGGACTTTGTTGAAATCTGCGGCACAAAACGGCACTGACGTGTGAGCGGTTGTTTGTGTGGCGTCATCTGTGATTAATGCCCTCTCAGGCTTCAGGACGAACGAAGTCAAGGGGCGATGCGCAAGCTCGCCCTCGACTATGTCAACTTTACAAAGGAATGTTGGGTACATACCGCGGTACGTGTGCCGATCCGGTTTGGACAGATCCTCAGAAACTTTATTCAGCAAAATTCCACTGAGGCTCGTCAAGTACCCAGCGATCATTACAGGACGCTGTACACGTGCCTGTCTCTTTTCGTGGTCCTCTATGTCCCCGAGCATGGACTGGAGAATGCTCCTGCTGGAGATGACCTTATGGAATGGTTAAATACCCATTTCATCGAACCCTCTACCGAAGAAGGCGACCACCTTTCGACCCTCGAATATCCCTGGATGGATGAAACATTTTGGCCGTACTTAACTAGGTTTGCCACCACTGTTATCACTCCTGCCTTCTCCTCTAATCCCCCTTAAGGGCGACTCTCAGAGGGTTGAGTAAAGCGGTGACATTCTTTTTGGGTACCCTGTCTGCTCATCCATCTAAAGACCTACGAAGACTCTCACAAGCTCTAATCCCATTGCTCAACACACAGCCGAAGCTTCAGGCGTATGAAGCAGAAAGAGAGTTCGCGTATGCATCACACAGATGGAAGGAAAAGGTCAAGGCACTTCGTCTCGAGCTTGACAGCATACCCGAACTTGAACGACGCGACGACTACGAGGATTGGTGGGACCGTTTTAGTGACATAGTCGGGATCTTGGAAGGACGCGGAGAAATGATCCAGAAGGTCTGCGAAGAGTTAGGTGCCGACTGGAAGGAGGTATGCATTGCCTGGGGTGTATTTGTTGACCCAAGGCTTCGGAGGCAGGATCTGCCGTGCGTCCAGGCGTAACTGTTTAAAAAATTCCGTTATTTACTAACTGCTGCAAAAGCGACGTTATCGCACAGGTCCTCGAGGAGATGCCGCCCGATCCGACCAACTTGGAGGACATGGTCCATGCTGCGTTGTTTACCGGTGATCCGCTTAAAGCATTGGAACATGCGACGAACCTGGACCCTTGGCTAAGTGCCCACATGGCAGACATGATGGAAGCATTAGCCCTCGTGGACAAAGACCCAAATGAAGAGTGAGCGTGCCTTTCCCATTTATCTGGAATGGAAATAAATTTGGATGTAGTTCAGGATTAACCCCCAGGAATTTTTACGTCCTTTCATATGCGCAGTACCTTCATGCCGATTCCACCTTGTGGAGGATTACGGTGGCATACATGTACTCGTGTGGGAAGATTGGCGCGAAAACTGCCGACAAAGTGCTGGTGCATGTCCCACTGAGATCAAATGGCGCAGGGTCCACGAATCTGACGGAAAGTAATGCGGACGAGCCGTCGAGCCGAGGGGACCTATCTGGAATAATAAAAGATTTGAACGCGACTTGTCATGAATTTGAACGAGAAAACACCAGAAGAAGCATCTGTCGGGTTGAGTCACATTGACTTCGTCTCCAGATCAAAGGCTTACCTCCCTGGCACAGATTGCCGCTCGGATATTCGTACAGAAAAAGGAGTATGGTCTTGCACTATCGTACTGTTCATCAGCGGAGGATTGGCCTAACCTTGGCCGTGTTGTTGATCGCATCTTACAAGAGTATATTCTCGCAGGTCTGGAACTTGGCCGTCCTCAGCTGCTTTTTTTTCTGAATTGCTTAGGCCCAGAGCAATACACGAGATACGTGCTCGATATTGCACCGTCGCTCCAAGCCCTTCGTGCGAACGCCGGGGCACACGGCGTTTTTATTCATCGATTGATATTTGCTGTGCGGTACGCTGAGTTTCATCAGCGGTTGTTAAA
>JBBPSZ010000584.1:0-10318 GCA_038093835.1 Strobilomyces confusus
GATATCACACAATCTGATTCTCTTTGAAAGGCTACGCCAATGGATCCTTCAATAGCAACAGGGATACGATGGACCGTCTTCAATGACATCAAGTGGTAAACGAGCTTGTGTGACGAGAAAAGGTAACGAGAAGGATTGAAAACGACTCCTGGTTGATTGTATGAAACACACAAAAGTAGGATGGAGCAATGATGAAGGGATAAGTAGGGCTCACCTAAAATAGCAACCTTATGTAAACGCAGACTATGGCGACTACCTTGGCAGTCGATCAGATTCCTCCAAGGTACGCTTGTCTGTTCTGAGCACGATCAGCGCAACGTCGGACGTCGCGACCCATGAATGTTCTCTCTATGCGCTCGTTTAAACACGACGAATACTACAGGTTTGGTCCACGTCACTCCTTCCACTGACACGGATGTGACGATCATTGAGCTTTTTGCTTCTGGGTACCGTGTCTTGTATGCCTCCCTAAAAATGCTCGGCTCACGTCAAAATGGCTCGCGCGGTGAATGCTTCGGAGGCTAGCGACGAGATGGGGTTGCTTGCTTTCCAGATGTAAACGTTGTGATGATGTCAGGTTTACCAGCGACCGCGATCCTGACAACAGCACAACCTTTACGTGGAAAGATCCTTGCTCTTAGAGAAGTCGGGAGCGGACTTGCAGCACACCAGGATCAGTAGGTCTTGTGTCCTTGGTCGCCCCTCATGTGTCAGAGATATCCGTACGTAGCGGCTGCGCGACATCACTGACGCCTGTCTTCTCAGAAGTATCGAGATTAGTGATTAGTGATCACGAGGTAGCCTATTGAGATCTCCAGCCATGGTGCGCAATCACCCTCTCGACCCGTTGAAGCATCCATTCTTGCATTTCGCGATCCCAGAGCACGATGGGCACCTTGATCTGGCCCGTACCCGTGATGGCGGTCTCAATTTTCATTCCCCTGTATTCCCTGAACGTGCCCGGTCTCAAGATGTGGACCGTTGGCGGTGCGACTCGTCCTTCATAGAACACCTTCGCGAGGTTATCGTTCGAGCTACGGAGCGCTTCTTCGATGCAAGCGGGCGCTAGATGAGATGAGGAGGCTAGCACATCATTGGAAGGAACGATGAACGTCGGTCACTCGAGACAAGCGAAAAGATCTCACAGAGCTCGCCATCGATCTCGACGAGGAAGGCCATGGAGGACGGTATCTTGCGCTCGTCCACGATCACGGTCATTTCAGTGACGGATCCGATCACTTCTTGCATCGAGAAGACGGCGCTCGTGAGCTCCTCTTCGCTGACTAGTGCGAATTGAACGCGGATATAGGCGCTGGTCGTACAGAACTTCAGTCAAAGGTCGTGATGAACATTACTTAAACAGTACCACGTACCCGCGCCGTTCTACGTAGCGTAGAATGGGGCTCCCGTCCGTCGGGTCAAATCCAGCAATTTCAACGACATCGCCGAGGCGGTAGCGCCACAAGCCGTCTCGCGTTGTGACAACGATCTCATATCGATGGCCCGCTTTCACTTCGTGCTGCATGCGAGAATGAATTCAATTATAAATGTCTGATGGGCGGTATGCGTACTGCGAGGGACAGGTTGGACGCGGTCTCCGGGCCGGACAGATCAAGGTACTCGATAATATCATCGTTGGTCGCCTTGAAAAGACCGAGGTCGGTGGCACTAAATGCGGTTCCGATGTAAGCTTCGCTTGCAGTGAAACCAAGGCTCCACATCTGTACGTCCGGGCCGAGGTATTGTCTCATCTGCGAGGGTTGAACATTAGGTACAATAACGCAGGAGTGCTCATACCTTAGGTATGACGCTTGCAAACACACCGCTCGCAATACCGATGACCACGTTGAGTCCAGGCCATATTTTTTTCAGCCACCCAGCTTGCTCTGTCGCTCTTCCAACCGCGCGGAGGTATGCTGCCCGTTCTGGTCTCGCTGAGAATTTTGGCTAACGGCGACAGGGAAATAAATGCATTGTCGTCGTGGATGATTTACCCATTACCTCGAGGTACTGCCGCACACGACTGGTCCCTTCCCACTCTGGCAGTACACCGGTCTCGATGCTGTGAACGAGCGTATCCCATTCTTCCTCCATGTGGCGTATCATATCTAAAAATACGTAACCGAACAACGTGTTGATCGTTTCGAGCTTGGAGTCAGAGAGTGCGAACAAGACGTGCATCAAAAGGAACGATCGGTAGTTGACGATGAAGCTGACTGCTACCGGGGAAGTAGATCGTGGGGCTACCGTAGATACGTTAGACAACGGAATGACGTCGGAATGCCACGTACCGGTGAGGGTGATGAACCAGGGATCCTTGTCGACGTCCACGCCATGTTGCATGCGGATGACGCCGGACGACATGCACGTAATGGGGTATCGCCCGACCGGATCTGTCATTTCCCAAGACTTCGATTACCTCTTTATAAGTCAGAGAGTAGACGATACAGTTCTTTCCGCCTAGAGCGGAGACGGGATTGGCGTGCTCGTCTACGTCCTGCAACGACGACCGCACTGTGTGACGATATTTGGCGAAGAGTTTCGCCTTCTTGCCCGACGTTGCGCTTGAACAGGCGACGAAATAGGGTAATCCAGGAGAAAACATGTCCTTGACGTCGCTTTCGCGCGCGTCTGGGGCGACCAGCTTGTTGACAAAAGGTTCGTAGGAATCGTAGCCCGTCAAAGGGATCGTCGTGCGGAAGCTCTCCAGGAGCAGATCATCTCGGAATACACATTTCGAGTCCCCAAGAGCGTCCAGCGCCCCGCGGAAATCGCTGAACACGGGCGACTCGCGAACATAACGAGTGTGCCTGTTCTTCTGAATGAGAAGCTGAAGGGTCTTCTCGACCCGCTCCCTGAGTCTGTCAAAGAGCTCCGGGGTAAGAACATGGATTGGTTGTGGAACGAGTTGGCCAGCCATGAGAGTGGAAAAGAAATGGCAGACCTCTCCATGAGTCGGATCTTTTATAACGCCATTTGATGTATGCACAGCGACCGTGGGTCTAGCGGAGGCATCCCCTTACAGGAACCAAGGTCCACGGCTATGTCTTGATGGAGATCAGTGAGACGGAAAACAATCAGATCTCCACATCCACATGCCAATGATTCCCAATTGCGGTGTAGCATCGCACTCGAGAGTTGAGACGTGGGCACCGAGCGGGAAATTTTACGTAATTTCGGTGTCGGCCATAGGCTAAATCAAATGCCAAGTGCACTTACTGGTCTTCCAACATTCAAGAAATGCTCCTTGTCACTGTGTTCACGTCCTATAAATCAACGTTCGTTGTTGACCGCTATGCCGTCGGACCACCTCGAAGGCATCACAACACTGCACAGCGCTCTCGGATCCGAGTTTTGATGCGACGTTCTTCCTCACTCACGCGTTCAAGGTGCTTCCCCTCGACTTCCTAACGGCCGAAAGCAACTCGTCTCGCCGCCAGATGGTAACGACGCTTAGAGTCTGGAAGTGCGAGATAGTACCTCCCCTCCGAGTCGGAGGTATTCGCGGTGTCGCACAACTTGCACTGCACAGCCTGGCTTCTCGCGTACCAATCACGAACGTGATGTCGCTAGCAGCATAGCTTGGACTAGGAGGTGCTCGTTCGATGATCTGGTACGTGCAACCCATGGCTGTAGACCAACGTTAATCTGCCACACGGGCAATCGTGGCCTCCGGCTGAGAAACGAAGGTCGCGATAATTTGGTGTGTCATACGGCGCGGGGAATTTTTCAAGACATGCCATGAGGTCCGAAGTTCAAGCTGTTGGAGAGTGCCCAAACGTCGCACTCGCGCAAACGGCTATAAGTTGGCCATCAGTCATACACTGCTGTCCGAATGTCCGTTTTCTACCATTTAGGGACAGTGAACATAGTTGATCGTGTCGACACTTGGCGCCGACTTGATATGATGGCAAACACCTATATAGAGAGAGCGAGACAAAGAAGCAATAATGCTACAGTGCGGAGTCAATCCTCAGAGAACAATCCATACCGCAACCGAGACTTGCTACTCTATGGAACGTGTAAATGGAACAGGATGAAGTAAAACGGAGGCTGCCGCTACCTGATCACCCTTTCGGCTCGTTACAAGATCCACTCCCGCGTTTCAAGATCCAAAACCACGACGGAAGTTCTGATCTGACCTGTGCCCGTGATGGCAATCTTGATCTTCATCCCCCTGTATTCCCTGAACGTGCCCTGGTGCAAGACGTTGGAGAGGGCCAAGCTCAGAGAACCATGGGCGACACCCCGCGCTGATGGATGCGGACCACGACAAGGACTACATGCGAGGATGCCAGCCACTGCACCAGGACCTTGACACCGCTCGGATCCCAACCGAGGCCCAGGTCCCAGCCCTCCCATCACAACGTGGATGGTTAGCGACGTGGGCTCCCTTCCTCGAGCGGCTGTATGACGTATTCGTTCCCGGCACGGAGGGCCGCTTTGATGCGAGCTGGTAAAAAAGCGGTGGGGACTATTGTACCGCCGTGGAAAATACGTTAATGCCGGTCATTAGGGAAAGGGGACGGTCTTATAAGGCTGCCGTCGATCTCAACGATAAACGCCAGTGAAGAAGGCAGTTTCCAGTCGTCCAGGGGGATAGTAAACTCGATGATGTGCCCGAGCAAGTCCTGCGCCGAGAAGATGGCGCCGGTAAGTTGCTCTTCGCTGAGCAACACGGCGCCTGGAACGCGGACGGAGGCGCTGGATCCATCGAATCAAAGTGGGGTGAGGTAGGTAGGAGGAATGCGTGCCTGTGCCGTCGGATGTATCGCAGAATGAGGGTATCGTCGATGGAATCAAACCCAGCGATTTCGACGATGTCGCCAAGGACAAGCCGTCTCGGGTCGGGCCGTTAACGACGATTTCATATCGATGGCCAGTTTCGACCTCGTGCTGTCCACGTGCAGAAGAATAAATGACGTCACACATGTTCTGGAGGACATATGCGTACAGAAAAATGATGTCATCGCCTGGAACGTCAGGGCCAAGGTGTTGAAACGTTGAAATGTGAACCGACTGCCAATCGAGCCACCGATCTCATACCTTTGGAATGGTGATGGCAAATACGCCTCTCGACGATGCCGCTGACTACATTGAGCTCGGGCCACAACTTCTTCAGCCATCCTGGCTTTTCTGTCGCTTTCCCGATAGCACGGAGTTGTGCACCCCGCTCTGGTCTTGCAGAGAACTTTGGCTAGTAAACCAAAAGTAAATACCTGCGTCATCGCTGATAAATTGCTGTCTCACTACATGATTAGTCCCTTTCCAGTCGGGTAGTACTCCTGTCTCGATGCCGAGGACGAGTGCGCCCCCATCCTCCATATAGCGTATCGCATCTACAAAGACGTGTCCAAAGAGCGTGTTGATTGTTTCAAGCCGAGACTCAGCGAGGGCGAACACGGTGTGCATCCAGAGGAATGATCGGTGTTGACGATGAAACTGACGGCCACTGAGGACGCAGCTCGGGGTGCTACCGCAAGAGCATCAGCGACAAGAGAGCGACATCGGGATGGCGCGCACCGGTGAGGGTAATAATGGAGGAATCCTTGTCAACATCCGTGCCGTGTTGCATGCGAACGACGCCGGACGATGTACACGTCACATGGAACCGTCCGACTGGAGTTTTGTCGTCGCCCACGACCTAGACGATCTGTTGATAGGTGAAAGAGTAGGCGATGCCATTCTTACCGCCTCGAGGAAAGACTGGATGTGCGTGCTCGTCGACGGCTTCAAGCGACCTCGCTGCGTGACGATACTTGGCGAAGAGTTTCGCCTTCTTGCCCGACGTCGCGCTCGACACGGCGACGAAGTGGGGCAGGCCTGGAGAGAACATGTCCCTGACGTCGCTTTCGCGCGCGTCTGGGGCGACCAGCTTGTCGACGAAAGGTTCATAAGAGTCGTAACCAAAGGAGCGGTCGTGTGGAAGCTCTCGAGGAGCGACTCTGCATCAGCCGATTCGCCGAGCGGTCTAGCGCTCTCCGAAATTCGCTGCACACGGAGCATTCGCGTACGTAGCGAGTATTCCTGTTACATTCAATAAGATGGAGAAGGGTGTCCTGAACCCGTTCTCAGAGTCTCTCCAGGAACTCAGGAGTAAGCACTGGGATGAGAGGTGGAACGAGTGAGCCAGTCATGAACGAGAAGGGAATGGTAAACTACGCGAACCCACGTTTTTCGTACTGCGCTCAGGATGCCCTGGTGTGGGCTCATTTGGTTGAACTTCGTCGTGGTGAACTCGTCCGTTGTTGCGATGCAAATGATGGGCCCCGTAGGAATGACCCGCAGAAGCTCGACGGCAAACTCAAAGGATACTTAGCTTAAAAGTGTGTCCACGTCAACGCTTCAAGTCGACTCGGCAAGGCGATTCAGTTGTCTCCCACCGCGACGCGAACGATCATTTTGTCTGACGGTACCACTATTCGAGTCGATCCTAAGGCAGGAGCGGCCCTTGATGCCCATAATTTCGAGGCGACTTCACATGCACACCGTCTTCCAAGGGTGTTCACGTGTTCGACAACATCCCGACTCCGGGGCCCGACGCCGTGCCGTCCGTCCTATACTTGCAACCGGGCGCGCAAATCCGGAGTTGCTCGACTTCAATGCGTGCGTTGTCCTCTCTCTTGGAGTCTGAGCGCGACAACGTGGGGGCCCAAACCCAGCATACGTCGCAGACGGGACGACGCTCGGCTGCCAGGCGCCAAGTTGTACACGTACGTTGTCAATTTCGATGAGATCCATAGATACATTTATGCAGGCAGGGTGCAGTGGGTGACTTGTTGTCGGTGATTGTGAGCCTGGGTATCTTTTTGCAGTGCTTGCGTGGATGTTCCAGGCTCGCATCTCTGCGAGCTAAAAATAGACAGGCTTCAGATCAAGGAAGCTTTGTTTTCTCGAAATGAAAAGAACCTCGTAGCGTGACGCGCGCCATGCGGTCGCAGATACGCACGTGTGCCAAAGTCACTTGCCAATCCAATCCACAGTGCCTCTGGCCAGGTCTTGTGGTCATTCCCGTGCCCAATAAATATGTCGTCTGTCCGCCCACTGCCAAGGGATCCTCCGATCACGACAAAATCTCCGATTGTGGTATTACCGCGATCAGTCCCGCGAAAATACCCGCCAGGACCGCGTCTGCAGACTGGGCAGTTGTGCTGGCAGTGTCGTTCACCGGCTGTCGTAATCGGAGATTGAAAGAACCTTTGGACTGGATTTCCAACTTGTCCGGGGGTTATGAGTGACGACCATCTCCGTCGCTGGCTCACCGACGACCCCCTCGTCCCCAACGCCGTCGTCGTCGTCGCCGCTACTTCCCTCGCCGCCGCTCTCGCTGCCTGTCTCTGGCTCCATTTTCGCCCCGATCCTGCCCGCCTCCTCCCTGACGACCCGCCCTCCGTCATCTCTGCCGCCTTCGCGTCTTTGCACTTTTCTGTCGCGCGCACCGCGCCATTGACAACCTCGCAGCAGTCCCTCGCATTTCCCGCACAGGAAGCGGAGCAAAAAGACCGCAAAAGCACCCGTTCCAAGGAGCGACGTCGCAGAGGCAAAGATCCCTTCCGTGACCTCTTCAAGGGCGGAAAAAAGTCGAAAGCCTTACTCAAGGCTCTCAAGGCGACCGACCACGACCCTTCCTCGCCCTCTGCTGACACGCTCTCAAACTCGAGCGTGGCCCAGAACGACACCGCGTCCTCGACCTCGCGTTCGCAGTCTCCCGAACCTGCGGCAGACTTTTCTAGCATGGACCGCCTCGCCCCGCATCTGGGCGTAGAGTCAAACGACGGCAGTGTTAGGAGCGTGACTCCAAATGGAAACGCGTCCTCCCCACTCACACCCGCTGCGGACGCATCCGAACACGGCTCAGACGCGGGCTCTCAGATGGGCGGTATCCTTGCGGACGCGGACGCGAACACCAGTTCCGCCTCCACGGTCCTACCACATGCGTCCGAAGACGCCTCCTCATCTCCGACGGCCACCACGGCATGTGCAGATGTCCGCACGCCTCAATCATCACGCGATTCCCAGGCGGAGAGCTGTGCCAAACTAGTCCGCGCCAGAACGAGGTTGCGGCTGTTGAGAATGGATCCGAGCGTCAAGTCCTCGCGGCTGTCGTCATCGCCCCCGTTGCCTGACAGCGTGGCAACGTCCTCTGTCCCTCCGATCGCGCTCCGTCCATCATTGTTGATCACTCCTTCCACGTGGGTGCCTGGTTCTTTTCTTGCCCTGTTGTGTCCTATAGATTTGTTCTAGCAGTCATTCCATCGATGGTGCTGCACCATCGACGCCAACTAATTCCCGCGGGCCAACGCCGCCACCACGATCCCCGTCTACCGGCCCGAGGGATCTTCCCGCACAGCCATTAGGTGACAGCCCCGCCGGTGCGCGCGTACAGCTCGCGTCCATGCGCAGTGCTCTAGAAGCAGCCCGTTTGCGAGAAGAGCAATTACGCTTAGAGGCTGAGCAGGCGAGCAAACAACGCGACGAACTTCGCTGGGGGTGGAGCGAGGATGCCAGTGTCTGGCGAAGAAGAGAAGCAGAGGTGGGTCTTACCCTCGTTTCATCTTTGTGCGTTGCGCTGACCCACGTCGTAGCTCCACGCGCAGATACATCATCTCATGCAGCAACTGCAGGCGTACGCTGCTGTCGCATCGTTTCAGGCGCAGCAGGCCTCGTCTGTCTTTTCTTCGCCAATCTCACCGCACCCACACTCGTCGCCGCGTCTGCAGCACCACCTCCTCGCTCCATTCCCGCTTCCACCTCCAGTTCAGGTCCAGAACTCCGCCAGTCCACCAGCACATGTACAGGCACTGCTGGCATCTACACCCATGCTAAATTCTCACCCTCCTGGGTTTCCAGCACCCTCGGGAGCCTTTTACCCAGGCCCGGCATTTGGGATGTCACCGTTGTTGTGGTCTGGTTTGGGACTGTGTGTTCCGAATCGGGACGCGAGACACGGCGGACGACACACACCTGACTCGTCGGCATCTGGATCGTCGTCCAGGGGCCGACGGCGACGGCGACATGCTGACGACGCCAAGAGCGCCTCGGACGAGTCATCCCTAGGCGAGTGGGACGGTGTGGAGGCCGGGTCGGGGGACGAAGACGCTCGGGAGGAAGAGGAGGAAGTTTTTAGAAACAACGTCCTCGCAGACGCCATTTTGAAGCGACCGGAGAGTATTCGGGAGCTGGGCGTTGGGAAGCCGTCGCGTAGACGTTCGCTGCCGTTCGTCCCAGGTGTCAGGGAGAGGATGGATGCGCTCAAGGATCCAGGGCTGGAGAAGCCTGGTTTCGTACCGCCGCTCGTCGGCACACCGGTCGCGGGGCCATGACATGAGACCAACTCTCCCTCCGTCAGTGCATCGATGTCGCTCGCAAGAAACGCAGTCAACAAGGTTTATACCCCTACTTATATCATCACTGTAGTTTATCATTCATTTGACGGTCCTTCGTTCGCTTTCCGTGGGCGTAGCGCACGCCAATACATTACTTTATCCTCTACGCTCAACTGGGACAGTTTTTATTGGAGGACGTCTTTTTGGCATTTTTTTATATGGTACCATAGTTCCGAGTTGAGATTTTAAATGAAACGCACTGCTGTAGTTTATAATCCATCACACTGCATTGGGACGCCCGCGCGGTATACAGACAACGAATCGAAAGACCGACGGCCGCGCGTGCAGACATTATGACGAACACGAAGCGCTGCCTGACACGTCCTGATGTTGTTGCGCGAGCATACGCCTGAGGATCGTCAGGGGCGAGTCGGGGACGAGAATGGGGAACGCACTGCCTGGCAGCCAAGACCATCTGCGCCTTGCGGTCTCTGAGACTCGCCTCGCGTTTCTCGGGCGTGGCCTCCCACTTGGCTTTCCCGCCTGCATCCACGACGGCCTCGTCAGGCGCGCCATCCTCGGTGACCTTTCGGGCGAGGTCGTAGCGCTCGATAAGCGAGGGCGGGCGGGCGATGGTCGTCGCGACGGAGGCGGACCCATGGCGTGCGGTGGACGGGCGGCGTGGATTAGCGTCTGGGGGGTAGAGAGTGAAGTAGGCGGGCGGGGGCTGAACGGGGATGAGACGCGGGGGACGAGGACGTGCACGAGGGGAGAGACGCACGGGATCGAGATATCCGCGCTCGAGGATCTTGTTCGAGGTGAGCTCGACGCTGCCGGTGCGCAAGAGGTCGAAGCGGACGTTGTCGCTGCGTGCGGGGGGTCAAACGAGGGTCGGGCGCGCGGTCCTGGGGGTACGTACGTCGGGATGTCGGGGAACATGGCGTGGATCTGGTCGACCTGGGGGCGGGTGAGCGGGGCGGGGCGGAGGGGAG
>JBBPSZ010000585.1:0-10318 GCA_038093835.1 Strobilomyces confusus
CGTTCTTGCCTCGGTGGTGCGGAGTTCCCTTTCTCCACAACGCCACGTCCAACCTTATTGTGGCAGAAACGGACTCTAAATTTTTTTCATGACCGTCAATACATCCGGCCTCCAAACACTGCCTTGCGCTCCGCAGCGTTGCCCCTGGGAGTGCGATGAGCGCCAGATGTTTCCAGACGAGGCTCACGCAGCTGCATTCCATTGGCATCGATCTGATGGGGAAGGCTACTGCCTCTCGACGCCAATGGGCTTTAGTTGGATGTGGCCAAAGTTTGTGGCCATTTCGAGTGTGCTCGGGTGACTTGGATGGCACACTTTGATCCCCGTGTCGTCGAAGCGCACATACACCGACGCAATAACGCCTGTCGTTCGGGATGCTGTCATCCTGGACAAACTTGTACAAGCGTAAACAAGCTCTTCGGTCCCTGATGTTCCTGTGGACGCTTACGAAAAAAAACTTGTGACTCGTCGACGTCAACGAGGTTATGCTCTCCACGGAGTGCGGTGGGATTGTCGGACTTTGGAGAACGTCCATACTAGTATTGATACAATTCTAAACTCAACGTTGCCATCATGAGACACGCGCCTTCCCCTTTCCTTTTCTAACATGCCTGCAGGATACCCGATCAGTGTAAAAATTATCAGGCATTGCAATGCGCTTTTGTGTGATACTGTGGAAATTATGTGACAGAAAACGGCCGGCGTCGTTTGATGGACGGACATACCTTCGCATAAAAAGAAAGCCGACGTGACAAGCGAGCATATAAAAGGAGCTGTGGTTTACAGCTGGGTAGAGTCAACTCCTTTGAAGTTTGAACCCAACTTTCTCGCACTCCTACCCCTCCCACTCTCTGTCCTCTGGACTTACTGCTGGAATCAGCCATTGAATGGCCCTTGGTGTCACTCCCAGCCTCTATTGGCTATGATTCCAAATCATCTGCATGAACATCTTCATTTGAATTTGTCACGCAATGACTTGGTTCATAGCCCAAATAGTAGGTGGGAGTGTCCCACTCGCCTTCATCGGTCGATCTTATGCATG
Source organism: Strobilomyces confusus (assembly GCA_038093835.1). Taxonomy (NCBI): domain Eukaryota; kingdom Fungi; phylum Basidiomycota; class Agaricomycetes; order Boletales; family Boletaceae; genus Strobilomyces; species Strobilomyces confusus. The sequence goes on from JBBPSZ010000585.1 coordinate 1,043, forward strand.
CGTCCCACCGTCGTCCAACTCTGTCGTCGTCATATCTCTCAACTCACTCGCCTGCATTCTGCTCGCGGCCTTCTTGCCGTCACCAGTGCTAGCGTTCACGCAGTCTCTCAATTGCCACTATGGACGCGTCCGAAATTTGCGACCCCACCCTCTGCCCCACATTCTCCATACGGCGACCTTGCCAGCGGACGGGGGAATCAGACATCTCTGTCACTCTCTCTGTCTCTCTGAGACATTTCGTTCGTTTCGAATTTCGATACTTTTTCTCGATTTATTTTTGTTGACGTGGGTGGTCGTGCGACAAAGTTAACCCTTCTTCGTCGACAGGTGACGATCGATGAATGCATCGATGATGCTGGAGGCCCGTCGGGTCGTTGATGCTAACGCGTGCTCGATGGGGCGCCATAGTACTCCTCTCTCCAGATCTAGAATAAGGTTATTGTCACCAATCTTGCCACGCCGTGCGCCTCCCGCATCCAGCCGCCTACCATTCGGAGATGCGTTCCACGCTCTGCTTCGCCTTCGCAAGGGGTGACCCTGAAATTGAAAATCGCCCGGCCAAGCGCTCCTTGCAGCCGACTTGGAGGTTCGCCTGCCTAAAACGAAACGTCAGGGAACTTTCGGGAGAACGGCGCCGGTCAGAAGGTGCGAGGATCGTTGCCAGAACGGGCGTATTACACGACGAACGGCAAGTTTCTCTCATGAACCCTTCACCGTATAACCGAATCATTTCCTTTAGTCAGCTCACACATGGATAAACACCTTGCGATAAGATCTCTTCATCCGTGTAAGGAAAGCGTGCCAAGAAGTAAGAAATCACTGTTCAAAGGATACTGCGCAAACACGAGTGACGAGGAACTGGACGAATATGCTGCGAGAGTGCCGAGGGTAGATACAGGGAACATCAACGGAGTAGGGATACAGACATCGATAGTGGATTCACATGCCAAGGGTATAGTGACATCTGTGTCATTTCAACAGTTCTTCCACAACTTTATCTTCCGATATATTGACAACGTTCGCTCCGCGGTAATTCAATCTTCGGAGCACATCGATCTGTCCGTGGAGAACGGTGCTAATGAGCGACGGGAAATGGAAGATCGGTCAGTTCAGATACGCACGACTTTCGATCGCTCAAATCCGAGCGATTCAAACTGGTCTACGTGTGCTTTCTCAAGGCCAGCAATGGCCACATCGTCTTTCTGCGACTCCCTCGCGGGAACTTTGCCTCGAGACGTAGAACCTCCTGCATAGACCTGAGTCCAATATCTCGCCGTATCCTCGAAGCTACGCTTGCTCGTCGTGTAGTGTTTGGCGACTTCGGCATCCTGTGGGTCGTTCGGTTCAGGAGAACACAACAGGGACTGGAGCGATATCAACGTGGACTTGAGGGTGAGGACGGGGGACCAGGCGTCCTTCAGGATATCGAGACAGATAGCACCGGAGGCCGAGGAGACGTTTGGGTGGTAAACCTTTGTGATGAACTTCATCTTGACAGGCTGGAATGGGTACGAGTCTGGGATCACGATATCCTGCGACGTAGGGTTATATGAGACATTGTGAGACCACAAAAGACAGGAGGCTAACGCACCACTTCGAATGTACCGCCCTCATATGGCGTGTCTTTAGGCCCAGGAAACGACCCTTTGAGATGAAAAGGCGAGTCATCGATGAGATCGATATTAATGTTGGAAGATTTGTCGTTTTTGCAGTCTGAGCGTGGTCAGCGTGTTGGCCCAACATGTCTAACCATTATTAACCTGCAATTTCCTTGTTCACTCTCCGGAGACGAGCATCCATGATGATGTGGCACTTGAAACTAGGCTATGTAAGATGGTTGGTGCGGCTCTGTGCGTCAAGTGAGAAGAACAGGAGAAGGCAAACAGATGTCTTGCTACCAGGGACACGTGACTTTATCGCACATCGCCACCACCGGGCCACCAGCCGCTCTAGCTTGTTTACAGCTTCGGACGCATCAACTTCCAACAATATTATAGGCAAATTCGAGCTGAAACAATGGGGACTTCGATGCGCGAGAAGGTGGAAGCATTCATTGACCGTCTCCAGAACGACATCGTCACCGCATTCGAGGATCTCGACCCCGATGCGCCCAAGTTCAAGCGTGACGCATGGATCAGAGCATCTGGCGGCAGAGGATTGTCATGCGTCTTCGCCTGTGCGCCAGATGCGGGTCAGGCCACCTCGACGCTGCAAACCAAGCTCGAGAAAGCCGGTGTGAACGTGTCCGTCGTACACGGCATTCTCCCTCCTGCTGCCATCAAAGAGATGCGGGCAGATCACTCTTCCCTTCCATACGACGAAAAAACAAGTCTCCCATTCTTCGCCGCGGGTATCAGCCTCGTCATTCATCCTCGCAGTCCCTTCGACCCCACTGTCCATGCCAATTACCGCTACTTCGAGATCGCCGAACAAGCAGCAGAAGGAGAACAGACGGGAAAGGCTGTCGCTTGGTGGTTCGGCGGTGGATCCGATCTCACGCCGTCCTACCTTGATGAGGAGGATGCGAGACACTTTCACCGAACTTTGAAGGATGCATGCCAGAACGACGAGCTGTACAACGCATTCAAAAAGTGGTGCGACGAATACTTCTATATCTCTCACCGGCAGGAGACCCGCGGGATCGGAGGGCTGTTCTTCGACGACCTCTCTAATGAGAAGCATGCTCGCATCTCGGAGGACGTTAAGAGGCCCAGAGACCCAGAAGAAATTTTCCAGTTCATCTCGCGTCTTGGAAACGCCTTTATCCCATCCTACATACCTTTTCTGAGGAAGAAACGCGATATTCCTACGGACGATCATCGCCGATGGCAGCTTCTGCGTAGAGGGAGATACGTGGAGTTTAACCTGGTGTACGACAGGGGTACCAAGTTTGGCTTGAAGACACCTTCTGCGCGAATCGAGAGCATCTTGATGAGCCTGCCAGAGACAGCTAGGTGGGAGTACATGTCAGCACTTGGTACGCAAGCAGGAAGCGAGGAGGAACGGATGGTATTGGTCTTAAAGAATCCACGAAATTGGGTGTAGCTCTGGATCCACGCCAATGTACTTCCGAAAGAGAAATCCAGACGAAACTTGGCTCAGATTTACAATGGCTATCGAGTAAACGACTTCTCTAGTGTCAAGGCTACAACTAAACCGCTCAGCCGCTCGTCGGCTTGTTGATATCCTGCTGGGCCTGACCTTTCTCCTTTCGTGCGTTCCCTAGCGCGAACATCGTCACTCAGCAATTATATCACCATCCGCACTACGTACCAGCGGCTTGCTGCGACTTGTCGCCACCGACGGCGCCAACGACCGAGTCCTTGTAGCCGCCCACCTTGTCGGTGACGCCCTCGGCGTAACCCTTGGCTTGAGCGGCGTTGTACTCCGCCTCGCCGCGGGCGTGCTCCTCCTTACCCGCCTGAGTCCAGGTCTGCGAGCCCGTCATATCCCCGGCCTAGAGAAAACGTCGCGTCACGTTTGATACGAGAGGTAGAGGGCGTACGCTCTCGACGATGGATCCCTTGACAGAGTGAAGCTTGCCAGAGAGCTTGCTGCAATGTCGGTCAGCCTCGACGTTCGTCCAAGGTCGGCTAGTGAGCTTACCTAGGGTCTTGGTGGGACTGGTTGGACGTCATGGTATGGATACGGTGATTGATGCGACGATGTGGGGGGAAGAATGTGACTGAGGGGACTTGGGACCCCCGCCGTCCTTTATATACCGGTCCAGAGGCCTGGACGCATTAGGAAAGTATAGTGGTTCCACGATGACATGCAGGTCAATGACATCATAGCTGCGATCTGGCGCTCGTCCTGGAGCAGAATGAATGCACAATTGCCAAGAGCACGGCTCATCTCTTTGCAGACTGACGCACTGACGAAGATTAGATAAGATACTCCGCAGGTTGGAGTGAGATGTCATATACCTTGCGCAGCACGGCATCCGGCGCCTACGGCAGACCAAGTATAACTCGTTCTGATACGGACGCCCATCTAATCCATGCACAACAGCAGCGCGCAGTCTGGCTCACCTATCGATTGCCAAGCGCGGAAACGTACGTGTGTTTTGCAGCTGAACGTGTATCGCAGAGCCAACCTACTGCCGTAATCCAGGAGTCGAAATGTCATTAGGAGTTTAGAAGATCGGCATGTGTTTTTCTCGGGACAAGAAGGCAGCCGGATCTTTCTATTTCCAAGGGCATAGTTATCCGCCACTGGGGCGCAGACCAGTACGAGTACGCCAAGTTCAACAATTATACACTTACCGAGCAACACCAAAGCCTTGGGAATGATCCGTGCGAGTCGACGTCCGTTATCGCTTTCGGGTAAATTTGCCTCCCAAGTCGACCTGCCAGCTGCAAACCAGGGGTAGTTCATGACGCCTTTTCTATCAGTCAGTCAGACCGTCGACTCGGATGTCCACGCACTCACCTCGAGCCGCGCTGTGTGCACGGCAGTGTGCTCGAGAACGGGCCTGTGATCCAACGACATGATCGGCCCGGGAACTCCATAATCACCGAACCCGACTCGATGATCAGCCGGTCCGTGCAGCCACCTGTTCTAATTCCAAACGGGTAGACACCGGCTTGATCACATCGCACCCAGGTCGAAGTGGGCGCATGTTCTCTGGCCGCCGCAGCAGCGTAAGAAGGTACGCATTCATTTCCCGAAACGTCTTCTCCGCACAGTCTCATAGGCTCCAACGACTTCCTCGTCGAACGTGAACGCAACGCGTGGCATCCATGTCAATCGACGCCGCAGCGCCATGTTCCTCAGAAGACTTCCAACCAGCAGTTGTGATTCTGCCACGAGGCCACAATATGAAGTCGCCAAAAAGGGAGGGCGTCGACAGGTCCGGTCTTCCGTGAGTCAGTCAGGGGCGTCGCTTACACGTTCGTGCCGTTCGATGATGAACGCGTTCCTTAGCGCGAGTGGGCGACGTTCCGTGATTCGAGACAGGGTTACCCTTTTTCACGCCCGAGAAGTCGACGGTGAACTCGTTCATGGGCGGTGTTCGACGATCCCACACCTCGAACTTACCGTTCAACTGGCCCCCTATCTCGTACATTCAAGTACCCAAGTGACCACGCCGATTGGTTACTACAGCAAGCAAGTCCTTCATGTTACCGTCTTTTTCACACGGGTTGGCCAGCGCGGGCGTACCGACGTCTTTGGACGGTACGTCCAAGTTAGCACGAGCGGGCATATGCTAGCAATGTTCCTGTGGCGTGGAATGGGATGCTGGCATCTCGTCAACTTTTGGTAACCAGTCTGTTGTCTGAGTTCAAAGCACTTACGAGGGGACTCGGGGGTTGAATAGAGTTACATACGCGGGACAAGCTTTAAGTTTGAAGAATGATCATGTGAGCTCATCACCGGGGCTCTAGCGCAGCACATGAGTTATCGCCATGCGACGGCGATCAGCTTTCAGAACGACCGAAACCACTGGCAGCATGCTCAAGAGTATACGGCATGAGTTCGGCCGACAGGCGGAGATTCCGAACGGTCTATATTATGGCTACATGCAGTTAACATGAAGAGCGGGAGTCAAGACGAATGAATGATATGGGCGATAAAAGCTTCTGAATGAGGTCAATACGACTGTTTCGAGGGAAAGTTCTAGAAAATACCTATTGAATTTCTCTCCACATGTTATCGGCGTTGGAGTTGTTGTCTACAGTATACATGCCACGCGACACGGAGACGACTGTCCTCTCGAAGTCGCTGACGAATATTATGTTGCGGAGTGATGGACAATAGAGGCGCAGCTCGCTTGCCAGTGCCCGTATGCCTGAAGGGACAGGTGGTGGTGGCTCCCACTCCGAGACGTCCACCTCGATACACTTCAGAGCACTGAGCCTCCGCAAAAGCCCATAGAACTCGAGACGCTGAACCATAACAAAGGTGTCAGTTCACGATACAGATTACTCGGGACGGAAGCACGCACGACACGCCCATCGATCGGCAGAATGAGCGTCCCGAGATGGTGCAAGTCATGGACCTGGTTCTGCAGTCTGACGACGGAAGCTAGAAGCTCCATGGAGAACGCATCCGAGTAGCTCGAGTCAGCGATATCGAGGGAAAGCGCAGGCCGCGTTGTATCCATCAATTTTGAGAACAAGAGCGAAAGTTCCTCCCTCTTCTCTGGCAATTGCGTTTTGGAGAAGCATGTTTTGAGTCGGGAGATAGGACGGGCGGGGAGTAGCGCACAGGCGGCTTCGGAGAATGTGCATTCCAAGGTGGACAGGTTCGGAAGAGCGCTGGGGTCTATGGGTGGTGATATGGTTTGGGCAGTATTCTCGACTGGTACAGAGTAGTCGGCAATATACAAGTCACGGAGGGCGTTTTGGGTATTCAGAAACGTTACGAGATGAGTATCCCACTTTAGGTCGCAGTGGAAGCCACGAAGTTGGAATGAGATGCCGTTGAGGATCCACGCCTGAGCGGCGTCGCACGGATTGTCGAGACGGAGGCTCAGGAAGCGTAGTTGTGTTGTTTGGTGGAGCGCCTTGGAAACGGTAGGCCAAAATTCGTTTGGAAAACAAACGCCTGACCGGGGTCTATTGTCGCAGTCATCTCCGCCGCCGACGAAGAGCACAAGTTCTTCCACCATTGACGCAAGACGGGGAGTGCTCGCAAACAAGCTGCACATCTGGAAGGCGGCCCGCACATCTGTCGCGTAAACAGTGCTGTACAGCGCCTGCTCCGCTTCCCGTTGAAACCCCTTGTTCACCCGGCAGAGGGTGCAGAGGTCCGCTCTATTTCCTACATGGCGGACCACGAGATTATACATTCTTAATGACCACTCCATCTGATGGAGATGGTTTGCATTACCTGAGAACGTGCATTTGTGAGCGAAAGCTTGCATCGACAGGCAATTAAATTCAGTTCCTCACCTAATCCAGGGGTGGTGCCAATAGTGAGGAAAGTCTGGATAAGACGACGAAAGTGAGGCGCAATGAACGACGGGATCGAGACCCTTCGATCAACAAAGAATTTGTGGAGAGGCCCTACCGGAGGACTACTAACACCCAGCAAAGGCAAATTCGGAGGCGAACGACGACGGCGGCTGGGTGCTCGTAAATAGCGATATGCCGCAGGAAAGCACCACAGGTGCTTGCCTTTTTAAGTGGACCGTCATTGCAAAAACGGTCACCATTGGAAATGGGAACCGGAAAACTGCGCTGGATGCGGATAAACACAATCGCATCATTGTTGACCTGGAATCCACTCCATAAGCATGCTTGGCATCGGCACCACTCATCCCCTACCTGCCAGAATGGCCGTCCTGTGACGTGTGGAAGAAAGCGACGCTCGGATTTCATATCATGTGGTATGTGACTGTGTATGGAAACTGGACGATTGGTCGATACACACCAAAGCGGACCCGTGCTCTGGCAGCAATGGGGTTTAATGCAAAATGCATGACCGAGTATCCGAGAAAAGAGCGGGAGAAACAAGGGGCACAACGCGGAACCGCAACGCAGTACAGGGACAACGCTGTCCCGGTAGAACAATTAAATCTGGATTGGGTTATGCTTATTGAACGGCTCTCGCTTCGCCCTATGTAAGCATGTGAACGCGGACGGATGGTTAAACGGGGCACTGTTTCGAAAGACGAAACAATCGTTTCATCCAGGCCCAGAATACGGATGGTGCTTCCCAAGGTCTACGGTTGACGGATCGGCGAGACGGTCCTTTCATCCAAACTGTAGCACAGTGTACCATGAGTCTTGGGTCAGGATCCCTCATCTACCAGCGACATTCAACCAACATGAGTTGTGCACCAATATACCTCAAGCCAACGCACCTAGAGATGAAAAGCACTGCCGTAAACCGTGTGCCCGAAATCTTGAACGGACGCCCATCGATCCGTCTCACATGATTGTTAAGGTCTTCGCATTTGAAATCGCTCCGATGACGCCAGCGGGTCATATCACGGAGCGACTTCCCAACTAGATAAAACGACAGTGGGACGAGTGATCAAGTTCGGTTTCTCCGTGAGAACATCCTGAAATGAATAACTGAATCATTCCGAGAAAGCTAAAGGCGCAGCGATATCGGATGGAACCGTTCCACGAACAGCGAAGGTCCAGGCTCAACGGATAGGCATCACCGACGCTGAAGTGCCATTGCGCCTGATTTCATACGGACACTTTGTTGGGCAGCGTCTACTAGCTTCCGGGCCTGGAGGGATGGTATTCAACAATGACCTCAGAATAATGATCGTTTCAATGTGGATGTGTTCAGTGTACGCACCTCCGGCGGAAAACTTCTATGTCGATAAGACTTGTGTGGCGTGGCGTTCGTCAGCTTGGTCAGCGCAGCCCTAAAGGTGTGGCTCAGTTTGCTGTTAGGTCAGAAACACCAGGACAGCCGCGGTGGAAAGCACGAGTCGGATAAAACAATCCATTGGTCATTTCAATTACCTGGTACTGTGTAAGCATAACGATCTTTTACAAATGCAAAACGTCAGCAAAGCGGTGCAATTCGAGATTCAGTAGATGACGGAATGGAAAAGGCGAGTCATGCGCGGGGCGTCCGACCGGGAGATTATTCTAGCTTCTCTAATGCATGCAGCCTTTGTAAAACGACTTCCTTGCTGGTTTCTTCGATCTCACCAGCCAGGAATATTTCGTCCAAGATAGCATACACCTGATAACTTCGATAAGTGAAAAAGGCCGGCTGTTACGACCGGGCGGGCCTAACCTTGTAGAAGTTGAAGACGAGATCCAACTCGCATACGTCATTGAAGAAAGAATCTTGTAGAAAGGCGAAATGTCTCATCAGTCGTGGTAGGCTGCCAGGAACGCCGAGCGTACCGAGAATCTCCACGAAGAGATGAATAGCTTCGAGATAGGCAAGCTCATTGTCATTTGCGTCGACACACACGCAGAAGAAAAGGCCAGCGTAGCGACGGTACACTATCTTGTGGTTCTTGAACTGCGGACCACGTGAATGCGAGGCAGACCGTGTCATTCCTCACGACTGACCTCCACAAAGTTGGATTGATACTTTTGATCACGAGGGGCGACCAGTCTATGTACTTCGCCTCGGAGCCTCACCTGAACGAAGCGATGTTATTCTGGCGCGTTCCGACACGCGAGAAGAGCCACTCACCTTTTCCTCATCGTCATACGGTACATACCACTTTGACAGCCGGGTCTTTCCTTGCCTGTTCTATACTGTCATCAGAAAGATGCGTATTCGTATGCATGCAGAATGAAATTAACTCGCCTGCACCAGTATAAACCTGATCATCGCCGCATTCGCGAT
>JBBPSZ010000586.1:0-10313 GCA_038093835.1 Strobilomyces confusus
AGGGTGGTGGGCAAGGGAAGGTTCGCGTCGAGGAAGTTATATGTCCCGAACCACTGATAAAATCCAAATCGAACCCCGGGAGTAGCGCAACATGTAGTATGATACATACGGGATAGTGACCCACGAACGTGGCTGCTGCCGTCGCTATGGCACCGTACCACAGAGTACCGACGCCGTATTTCTTGACCTAGGACAAGGCGGTGAGATGGCGCCATACTTGAGGATCACGACGGACCCTCTCCCTGAGCATCGCTATGCCGTTCTTGCCTTGAGTCTGCATGGTGGTCTTGACAGTATCGATGGGCGTCAGAATCATCCTGAAGCACGCCGCGGCCACGCTCGCGAAGACTGTTTTGACGAGCATCGGGAGCGTTCTCATGAACTTGTTGCTCTCCAAGAGTGCGAGGATGCCCGCGTTGGCTGCGGTGTCACCGAAGCGCGCCACGGGTCCTTGGATGAGCGCGGCGGCGAGACCTTGGTAGTACCTCGTCCAGCCACCGTCCGCATAGAGCGTCTTGATCGCCTCGGTGGACGTCGTTCCGTAGCGGTACTGGTAGTTCATGACCGTCCGCAAGGGCTGTGGAGACCATTGAGCCGGGACGCCTCAAAAATGCTGACAACATTTACCATGAGGGTCAAGACCTGGAGGACCATCGCTGGACGAGAGGTGAGTCGCCGTCCGACGCGCGCGCTTAAACGCTCACCTGCGGCACCGCTGAGCCCGCCACCAAGAGCGCTCTTGAGGGCCTTACCCAAGTCAAACTATGCGAGACGACCCCGCGTGAGTGACCCCCCAGCGACGCGCGAGAGGGAACCAGACCTCGACATCGTCCGCATCGATGAATCCCTTAACAAAGAGGCCCACCGGAACGCGATTGTCGACCACGATCGCGTCTTTGAGGCGCCGGCGTCGCCGGGAATGACGGTGTCATTAGACACCTCGTCACTGCCACCCGCAGCCCGGTGAGAGTCCTGGACCTGGCTCGATTCGTCGTGGTAGGTGCGTGGTTGGGAGGAACTGAGCAGAGGCTGGGCCTCCGGGTCGGTGGTCGAGCCGGCAGACATACGTGGGGGTGGGAAGCAAGACGCCAGCACGCCTCAACGTGTCATAACCCGCGACGCGTGGGACTCGCTTAGAAAAGTCGGATACACACCTCGGGTACGATCGCGAACGAATAAGTATCGATGTTCGCACAGCATGTAACTGGTTGAAGACCCCGGGCCTTCTCGTTCCGAGACGTGCTCGTTGTTGGAATACCTTCCGCATAGATCGTTTTCGAACGCTCGACGTTTGCAGGGCTCGTTTTCGCCCTCGTATTTCATGGTACGCCGCCTATCACCAACGTTCTGAAGTCATCCGAATCATGTACTGTCCCCCAGGGATGGACCTGACACTCTCCTTTCGTGTCGGACGACCTCGGCTAATTGAATTGTGCGTTTGGTAACTTGACGTGTAACGATGATAGAAACACCCCGGGTGGTCCAGCCGCTTTCTATGCGCGGAACGCTTCTGCGGGGTACGACACTCTTGGAACCGCTGCTGACGTGACCGCAAACACAATGGCAGATGGTTTGCTGGCAGGAGTCGCATTTGTCAATAGAAACGCTGACTGTCGCACCAGTTGTACGGATGCTACACGTTTTGGGTCGATCGCCGCCGGGTAGCTTCCGTCGGTGAGCCGTCCCCGCATCTTCGTTGTTCCGCGCCTCTGAGCGACGATCAGCCATGTCCATCGTGACGGCGATCGAAAGTGCACTACCAGGCGCGACCATTTTCGAGGAGTATCCACCAGGTTTCTGATCCCGTGGATCGCGTTGACCACCGGGTTCGACAGACTGCTGTTGATCTACCAGGCGGTCCGCGAAGCCTCGAGCCCAGCCAGCCTACATCGACGTCTCCATGACGCTCGTCGGGTCCTCTCTGCCGCTGTCTGCGCTCGGTCTCGGTCTTTTGATAACTCGTGTCTTGAATAACAACATCGAGATCGCCTTCTGGGGAACGTTCGCCGCTCGAATTTGTCCTTGCGTGGGCGGTCGGTGACCGACCCGCAACGCCAGGGAGGGCTTGACTGCTCTGTACACACGCCGAGAGAGGAGAGAGCAAACAGATCTATCCATATTCATTTCAGCGGAGTGTAGATTCAGCTCGAAATGAAGCGCGAGCGACCTGGGTAAGAACGAACCCCAAGTATCCATCACCAATACGGTCTTATACCTCAACGCACTCAGAGTAGACCGCAAAAGTAGGCGTTACTGTGCAGGTTTCGAGCCGTCGGAAGGGAGTCTGGATGACGGTAGGGTACAGGACGACCATAGCACACGAGGTCAGAAAGGGCTGGAAAAGAGGACAGAGGGAGACGCCATGAGCCAGGGCGCGAAACAGTCGCTGGCCCGCTTGGATGACCAGTGCCGAGGAGACGAAGAGCAACAGCGAGGTCTCGTTGAAACTGACAAAGGTCCGGGCAGCGAGGGGCGAGGATCTGCGCGATGGTCACGTGCCAGTCGACGCGCCGGCGCGGGATATAGAAACTCCCCACTCGCGTGTCGAGTTTCCTCTTCGTCGTCGACGCGAATGACCACCGTCCAGAGCATGTCAACTAGCCAGGACGGTCCGTCCCCTCATTCCTCCCTTGCACACTCTTCCCCTCTGACGCAGCGACAGCTGTATGACGAGGTACCGTGCGGCTCGACGTTTCGCAGTGCGCACTTCGCGGTACTACAAGGGCGAGGAGTTTTACCAGCGACACGAGCATTACTTCGCATTGCAACTGTAGCTGCGACCGGGGATGGGCGTGCTCGAAGTCGGGTGCGGCTCCGGGAGAGCCGCGCGCGGGTTCACAGACGCGCACGTGGTCGGCGTGAGCAACGAGTTTCAGGTGCAGTGCGCGAGGCGGGATACGGAGCGGGCGGGGCTGGAGGGACAGGCCGAGTTCGTCGAGGGAGATCTCATGAACCTCGTGGGGCAGTTTGGAGAGAACTCGTTCGACGCGGGTGGGTGGCTTCTCTTTTGGTGGGCACGGTGCTGAGTCGCGAAGTGTATTGTATGCCCTCGGGGCGGCGTGCTATGCACCTTCGTGGGAGGGCATTTAAAAAAGGTCCTCAGGCCAGGAGGAGTCGTACGTGTTATGTTCTCACAGAGGACAGCTTATGTGCCAGACGGACGCCAGGGACGCCTCGATCCCCGAGCACAAGGAACTCGCGCACCTGATCGAGATTGGCAACTACATTCCCAAGCTGCGCCCGCTCAGAAACTCGCGTCAGGCGTTCGTCGACGTCGGGTTCGAGATTGAGCACGAAGAGGCCCTGGCTAAGCGACCAGATGTGATTCCGTGGTACCATCCGCTCGATTACGATTTCCGCAAGGCGCAGACGCTGTGGGGCATGTTGATCGTGTGGCTCATGTGCTGCAAGCTCGCGGCGGACACGAGTGTTCGTCTGATCGGGCTGCTGCCCGGGGGGACATTGGGGCTGTTCAAGGCGCGCAAGGTCGGTGGTGACGCGTTCATCAAGGGTGGACAGAGGAAGTGTTCACGCCCATGTACGTGGTTATTGCACACCAATCGTTAGAGGAGTGATCTCAAGTAATACGGCACTTGTGACCTGCGATGGTGAAGAAAATGAGAAAAGTCGAACAATGCTCACGTAACCACCTCGATCCCGGCGTTCACTCCTGCCAGGGGATCGCTCGCTCACCAGCCATCAGACAATAGCCAAGACTGGGAATGGTTCTACATTAACTTGTAGGTACAGAAGCACATCTTCGAAATGCTGCTTAAAATCATGTATGGCTTTGTCGACAGGGATATGTTCATGCGCTACCGTGGCGGCGCTGTCGGGCACAAGGCAACGCGAAAAGAGACCCGGTGTCTCCTGGATGAGCGTGACGAGCTGAATACAATCCCGTTTGAACTAGAATGCAAATGTGATTGGCAACATGGCGATGATGACGGGAGCAGTGATGTGGAGATGAGCAGTGGGAGTGGAAGTGACGACGAGATGGCGGATGCCTCAGACATGGTACTCGATCCACAGGCGAAAGCCGATGCTAACAACTTTATTGGCGGACAAGGAACTGGCGGACGAGATGGATGAACTTGGGTACTCTGGGTTGGATCAGGTCGTGGAAGACGAGGAGGATGAGGGCACCGATGACCCGCGGGATGACGCATCCGGTGCGGAAGGCGCAGGCTGGGATGAGGGCGAAACGTGCCGACATCTGTAAGGCCTAACATCACGTTGAAAGAACTGGCGCAAGAACGTACGAGGTCCGAGTGACGGCAACGGTCAGGCACTTCATGATCGCCTTGCAAGGCTGTCTTGGACCTTGTTTGGCCTTATTCGACTTTGCCCTTGTAAGCATTTCGTGCCAGGGCATTTCAAAGCATCCAGTAACCAGTTGAATGGCAGTTACTGAGCGAGTGCTCTCTGAACCTGGGAATGCCGACCTCGTCGGCTGGTCACCAACCTTGTTGGTAAATACCAGACTCATCGCGCTGCCATCATAGCTGCCACGTCTTACAATACGGGTTGGTCTACAATGTTGGCGTGTTCACGACAGTAGTCGGACAAGACCCTCAAAGCACGGGGTTAACCACAAGCGCCGCACCAGTCGACGTGCATTAGACCAAGTCCAGGTGTATGACGTACAGATCGGAAGTAAATATACAAGAGGTCAAATACACGAGAGAACGCAAAAAAGCAAATTATGGCGCACGTAATTGTGAGACGATCAACATATGGCTGAACGAAACGTCAGTCGCGCGCTGAGACAGTTGCAAGAGCGTAAGTTTAAGATCGAGGTGCTACAATGGAAACAAGACGATGGCAGGTAGGATATCGAGGTATGAGATCGGAGTAAGAGGCTAAGACGTTGGAAGAGAGATGGAAGCCTGTGGTATCCTATGGATTTCCTGTGGGGCCATCAGTGCTGGCGGTCGTTGCAATAGATGATGCTGTTTGGTAAGCTGAGCACGCTCGCCAGCGAGCTTATTGATCGAGTTCAAGAGGTCGCCACGCCGCAGAGGTTCTGCGTGGGGGAAAGCGAGTGTCAGTGTTTCAATGAGTGATAAGTAACGGTACGCACTCGTGATGTGATCGTCCATGCCTGCCTGCAAGCATCGTTCACGGTCACCGATCACTAAAAGAATGCTTCAGTTTAGAAACGAAGGTAACGTGGAACACACGCACTAGCATGTGCAGTAAGTGCAATGATTGGCGTCCTCAAAAGACCTCTGTGCATTTCATACGCTCGAATGAGCTCCGTGGCTTCCATTCCTCCCATGAATGGCATCGACACATCCATCTAATGCATGAGGATCGACTGTCGTAGGTTAACTCATTAAGCATCAAAAGCAGACTTACGAGAATAATATCGAACGGTTTGCTCAGCTGGACTCTCGTCTTGAATGCATCTACAGCCAAGCTGCCGTTCTCAGCGATCTCGACCGAATGGCCGTACTTTTCCAGGATCTTCACGGCTAACTTCTGATTAACCATGTTATCCTCCGCAAGGAGGATGTCAAAGACGATGTCATTCGGGGCAGCAACCGGAGATACTGTATTCGACTCCAGGGCTGAGATTAAGGCGGCTGCGAGGTCTTGTGCAGCTACAGGGGTCGTCACTTGAGAGCTGATACTATTGTCTAAGCACCACTTGACTGGAGAGCCATACCATTTAAGAGAGAAATAATTCTGGTGGTAATTATGCTCACGGTTGAGTCTGGGCATCGAGGGTGCCAGCAGGACAATTGGGATGTACCGCAAGTGTTCGTATTCTCTTATACTCTCAGTCTGCGCGACACGTGATCAAAATGGGGTGGAAGATGAAAGAAATCTCACAGCATACCATCGTGAGAGAATCAACAACAATGGTGTCAAAGTGGGGGCATCGTTCTTTGTCCGCAATCTCGGAGACGTCGCGAATGAAATATGCTTTGAGACAAAGTTCTTGAATTCTCTGAACGACGCCGGTAGTATCACCCAGCGTGTCGACAAACATGATCGCACGCCTCTGGAATGGCTGCATCTTTTGCAACGTGTGTTCCATCGGACTTTGACTAATTTGGGAGGTAATCGTGAAGAAGAACTTGCTGCCTTTCGCGACCTCACTCTCGACCCACATGTTTCCTTGCATGAGGTTCACGAGGCGTTTCGAAATCGAGAGACCCAGACCCGTTCCACCGTACTCCTGCGAGAAAGATGACGGGGATTAAATTTGTTGCATCGGAAGCGAGGAAAGACACTGATACATACACGTGTCGTGGACCCATCAGCCTGACAGAAGGTATCGAAGATGAGATTCAATTTGTCTTTGGCTATGCCAATACCCGTATCTGTCACACAGAATTCCAGGGTGACACTTTGGTCGTCCAAAGCAAGAAGTCGCGTGCTGAGGGCAACGTGCCCTTTGCGTGTTTGTTTTGAGGGTGTAAACTTGATGGCATTCCCAACGAGGTTCGTGATGACCTGGCGTAACCGAAGAGAATCACCGATCAACTGATCTGGGATGTCGGGGTCAACATCGTAAGTCAGGTCCAGGTTGTTTTGCGATGCGCGGACGACCAGAGTCTTCAGGATACCGAAGACCGTCTGACGGAGGGAGTAGGACACCGCTTCCATGGTCATACGACCAGCCTCGACTGTAATGATATGTTGAGTCGCAAGTCAACCATCAAAGGTAAAGGACTCACTCTTAGAGATATCCAATATATCGTCGATGATCAGTAATAGGGAGCGAGCCAGCGAGTGGACTAATAGCAAACTCTCCCTTTGAGATCTGTTCAGATCCGAGTCCAGAGTCAGCTCTGTCATGCCAATGATACCATTCATTGGTGTTCTTGATCTACATCAGTAGCCCGCACACATCGCCAATGAACAAGGTACTCCATACCTGATTTCGTGGGACATATTCGCCAAGAATTCGGACTTCGACCTATTTGCCAACTCGGCGGCTTCTCTTGCGGCAGTGTTCTTCTGAATAGAATCGCGCAAGTTGAAAACCATCTGATTGATTTGTGTCTTCAACGAGTCCATCTCGCCGCTTGCCTCAACCGTGATGAACCGGGTGAAATCGCCGTCCATAGCGGCCGCCGAGATCTGAGCAAATCCACGCACTTGCGTGGTCAAGTTGCCAGCCATGGTATTGACAGACATTCTAAAGAGTAAGGAAACAATCGGTTATCAACAAGAAATGGGTCAAAGGAGAATCGACACACGTAATTTCTTGCCAGATACCCTGGACATTACCCACTTCGGCTTGGACGCCTAGTTTACCCTCTGTACCGACCTCGAACGCGACCTTCTTGACCTCCTTGGCGAAGATGGCCAATTGGGCAATCATATCATTGATGGTGTTCACCAACATCAACATCTCTCCGGAGACAGAGACACCGGAGATTTGTTGCGTCAAGTCGCCACGAGCGACGGCAGTCTTGTGAGAAAATCAGCCTAGCCTCTGGAACACGAGTGACGCTAAACTTACCGTGGCAACAGCGATCGTCCGGACCTGTAGGGTCAACTAAAACGCCCCTCTGTGAGCGCAGAGCGAGTAAGGAATAAAGTATTACTCACGTTCGCAGCCATGACGTTGACATTATCGGTGAGGTCCTATAATCAACCTCGTCTATTATTTTTTTTTGTCGGCCACAAAGAGCTCACCTTCCAGGTACCACCAACATTAGTCACCCGTGCTTGACCACCCAATCGTCCCTCGGTTCCGACTTCTCTTGCAACACGAGTGACTTCGTCGGCGAACAGGCTTAAGCTCTCAATCATGCCATTGACAGTTTCCTTCAACTCCTTGATCTCTCCGCGTACATCGACCTCGATCTTCCTTGTCAAGTCACCAGCCGCAACGGCCTTGGTCACTTCGGCGATAGAACGCACTTGGTTGGTCAAGTTCATGGCCATCAAGTTGACATTGTCCGTCAAGACCTGACCGTCGTAAGGGGATACGTCAAGAAAGGCTCGGAAGCTAACAAATCAGACAAACCTTCCACATTCCCTGGACTTCGGGGACAGAAGCCTGGCCACCCAATATACCTTCCGTCCCAACTTCCAAGGACACACGGGTGACTTCATTCGCAAGCGTCGACAATTGAGCGACCATAGAGTTAACGGTCAGTTTCAAATCAAGCATCTCTCCCTGGACGTCGACATTGACGATCTTGCTCAAATCGCCCAACGCGACAGCCTTTGTGACCTCCGAGATGGACCGCACCTGATCAGTCAAGTTGCTAGCCATTTTCTGTGGAGAGCATGATCAGGCGGAGCTAATAATCACGTTCGAGGAAGCCTCACATTCACATTGCGCGTCAAATCTGCCCAGGTTCCTTGTACACCCTCGACGCGAGCTTGACCACCCAAGATACCTTGAGTACCGACCTCCAGAGCGACGCGCGTGACCTCAGAAGCGAACGCGCTTAACTGGTCCACCATAGAATTGACAGTACCCTTCAATGTCGACATCTCGCCCTCCACTTGGATTTCGATCTTCTGGGTCAAGTCACCCTTGGCGACAGCAGTCGTGACCTTGGCGATAGACCGTACTTGATCCGTCAAACTCGAACACATCCGATTTACCTACGACAAGGTCAGCATCGTATAGTTTCACGACGCCTCAATGACGTACGTTCCGAACCAATTCAAACCAAACACCTTCGACATCAGGGACGTGAGCTTGACCACCCAACTTTCCTTGAGAACCAACTTCGAGTGTGACACGAGTAACTTCGGCGGCTAGTGCCCGGAGACGAATAACCATCCCATTGACGGTGTTCTTCAAGTCCAAAATTTCACCACGAGCATCAACGTCAATCTGCTTCGACAAATCACCCAGTGCGACGGCTTTCGTGACCTTGGCAATGCTTCGGACCTGGTTCGTCAAATTGGCCGCTAACTTGTTGACAACACCCGTCAATTCACGCCATGTGCCTTCAACATCCAAAACAAGAGCCTGGCCGCCCAATTTGCTAAGGGTCATCTTCAGAAGCGGGAACGGAGAGGCATCCTCGTCAAGACTCACCCTTCCATACCGACTTCCTGACTGACACGGGTGACTTCCTTGGCGAATTGGCCCAATTTATCCACCTAATTGCGGAAATAAGCATGGTGCACCCATCTCGTCATACATTCTGGAACTACCATGGTGTTGATGACGTCTTTAAGCTGAACCATAACGACACCTTGTACAGGAACGGTAATCTTCATTGACAAATCGCCGCGAGCGACAGCATTGCAAACACGTGCAACATCCTGTACCTGTGCCTTGAGCAAGCGGAGTTCCTCTACAGCACTCATGCCGCTCTCAAAAGCAGCGGCAGCGAGAGGGCCGGGAGGGACAACGAGAGGTGATCCTGATGGAGATCCGGCGAAGCTACCATTGATACGACTCATCGTCATTGTGTCCGTGATCGTCTTGCCGCAAGTAGGGCAGAATATGTGCTCGACATGGGAAGTCGAGGGTGCGGAGGCAGACGAGTTCGAGAACGTGCGTTGCAGCTTTGAAAAGTCGAAGTTGCTGGGAATGTCATCCAGCGATAACGACATATTCTGGACGCGAGAGCTGATCGGTCTAGTAGGTGCGCGATCAACATCAGCGACGCCCACCGTTGCGTCCTCTGCCAACATCTCGACATCTACCGAAACATCGGTACCATTGATAATGGAGTCGGATTTGCCCGAGAAGAAGCCGTTACGCGACGAGTTTGCGTGCTTGGTAGTCAACGTGCTAGGCTGCGGGGGGAAAGAAGGAATATGGTCCTTCTGAGAAGGGGACGAGGAGGGTATGGGAGTGTCGCCTACGCTGCGCCTTTTCTTCGTCTCCGGCCCAATTGCTTGCCATGATTCGGAAGCCTTTATGGTGGCAAGAGCTTCCTCTGCGGTGTACATTCTGCGGGCAATGACCGCGAGGGAGCGGAGGATGGAGTCCGTCTGCCAATCACCGGGACCATCGTATCGGGGCAGTGGGGTAGACATGGGACATAGTTCGTAGGTGGAAAGCAGAGCAATGAGGTGTGAGAGAAACGGGTCATGGAGACCACGGACGTAGTCAATCGAGCTCATCGTCGGGGACGATGACGAGCAGCGACGGTTGTGGTGGTGAGAGAGGAAGAGTGTGGGGAGAGGGCGGAAGGGCAACGCCGGGCAGAAATGATTAACAAAAGGGTATGACACAAGCCAATTACCCGCAATCACAACAAATTAGCTCATTCTCCGCTCTAGTACTCCACCATGACAAAACACGCTTGTATTGAACACAAGACGCCCTTACAAGATCCGATAGAGTACACTCGCTTAAATGTACACTGGCAATG
>JBBPSZ010000587.1:0-10306 GCA_038093835.1 Strobilomyces confusus
GAATTTCTGTAGCTTTTCATTCAGGAGTGACGACGGATCTAGGTCCCAGACCGAGCCAGCTTGATTGACGTCTTGCAACAACGGCTCCGATCCTTCCCAAACGTGAGAGAGCGTCACGTATTGGAAATATCCTTGCACTACGCATCGGATGCGTTCACTGTCCAAAACCTCATTCATGGAAGAAACCAGCTCTTTGAACTCTGATTCCGACTTGAAGGTACTTCTCTGTTTCGATCTGTCGCACAGACGGCCGTTCCTGACGTCAATGAGCACGAGTGGTGATACCTTGGCGACTTCTTGAATGACCTCGTCGATGGCTTCCATCGACCGCAACGGCGAAATATATTGATTTGTAGGCTCTGAGAAATATAAGTCACAGTCCGACTTTCAGAGATGAAGCGAGACTGACGACTGGTATCTTCGAGGAGGGAAAACATGCAGGTGAGTGCATCCAGTGCCTCATCGTAGCGTTGCAGAGCGTGCAAGATCGAATGCCTTGCGTCATATCCCAACGGACTGCCAGGATCTACCTTGATGGCCTGCGCCGGTTGAATTCAACGTTGTCAGATCACGAAGGGACAAAAACCATACGTCATCTGCATCCTTCAATGCGTCTCCCCATGACTGCAGCATCCCGTGCGCTTTGCTTCGTTTAACTAGAACACCTGCGGAGTTCGATGGGTCCAAGGACAACGCGGTAGAATATCGTAGCACGGCTTGCTTCGGTTTCTCTGCCAGCACCGCTGCATCACCAAGGTCTTCGATCGATTTGGTACACTCCCCAAGTTGCGTTTCAATGCCGGTGTCAAGTTGGTTGAATTTCCATCCAAAGATCTATCAAGCAAATAGTATTGGCATACTGACAGAAAGACTCGAAAGGGATGACTTACGAGTGAGACCACTGTTAACAGAGGACCTGGTTTGACAGGCATAGCATCTCGCGCTTGCTGGAGTAACTCAATCGCTCGATCAACACCTCCATCTTTCAACAAGGCGCCACTGCGTAAAAGAAACATTTGTGCCTGCGCGAGGCGTTTCAGCGTTGTATGGAAGTGCGTTCCGTTGAGGACGCACCCGGACAACGATGTATGGAGATGTGTCGTCTGCTGTGTTGATCAGGCTATCGACACGCGAGATAGCATTTCCGTGCTTCCCAGACTCAAACATGATGACTGCCTATTGTGTTCAAGATCAGTACAGGGTCGCGGTAAGGAGTCCAACCAGCACCTACCCGGATCAACAAGAGTGCCATGTTGTCGCCTGCGCAACTATAACTGAAAATACAATCAAATGCATCCAACGCAGACTCGTGCTCGCCGAGTCCGAAGAGGCTTACTGCACTTGCGATAGACCCAATGACGGATCGTTGCGCCTCGAGAGACTTTGTATACAACAGTCAATACGTCAACGAGTGAAGACTAGGCAGGATTACCATTTTTGCATCATCGATAGCCTCGGCGACTCGCTGCAAACGATTCCGTACAAGGGCGCGCTGAGCGAGCGTGTGTGCACGCTGAGAAGAATGGGTGAACTCTCTTGTCAAGAGTTCTTCGGCGCGAACCAGCTCGCCCCGCGACCACGAGTCGAACACTGCATCACCGATGTGCACAAAAGGTAACTGCAAGATTCAACGTGAGCCCGGCTGGATTAGGCTAGGATCTGTTTCCTACTGAACCTTCCTCTGCATATGTTCTTCATTTTCTGCATCGATGGGTGGTACGGCGTATTGAGCATTGTACTGCATTTCATGTCGTATCTGAGAAGAGGGTGGGGACTGTACGTTTTGCAATTGGTTATGGAGCTCCTTAATGGTGTCATGCGTGACGGCCAGCTCATTCTCTTTAGTGATATACGAACTCCTGCACTCCTCGATCTGTAATCGCAGCGCCTTGGCCTCTTTCTTGTGCTTTGTGATGTGAGAAGATGAAATGGCGTGGTCATTGCGGAGCTTCTAGTTGACTTGTTTAAGGCGGACGATTTCACCATCTGACAGACATGCTCATCAATGAAGCGTAAACAACCGCGGTGATGAACATACTCTGTATCGTATCGCGTAAACGCAAGACCTCGTTCTCTGACTTTTGCTCGTGGACTGCGCATTGAGCGGCAGCGAGTTTACGGCGGAGTTGTTCGAGCTGTTTGATGACTTCTTCAGGACGCGCACTGTTGCTGCCTGGGAGCCATTGGGTGTTTTCGATGCACAGAGCAGCTTGGGCGTACCTGCGTTCTTCTCTTGTCCATGTGTAGTCTCATTCTCGTCCTCCCGATTCGCCTCCTCGGACTCAGGAACCTCTGTACTGACTTTTGCTGGGTCCTGTGTCTAATGGAAAGTAGTCCACCGTCAGACCACGGACAAACCAAAATTTTACTTACATCGACCAAGTACGACGATGGAAGTACATCCCCAAAGTTGCATAGGGAAATGACCTTATCTTTGGCGGTCACGAGGCCATGGAGGTGGGATATAGCCAGGAAGTCGACGTCATGGTTGAGGGGTATGACAGGCCCGATTTGCTCTTGGGCCGTAGTGTCCCAGAAGGAGAGTGATAAATTGGCGAGGACGACGACGAACGCGCCGCTGCTTGCTATAGCGATGCACTTGTGACCCCCAGTGCCGTGAACGGGCCATTTCGAGAGTGTCTTCCCGGTGACGGCGTCGAGAGTGTGGATTTTGGCGGCGTTCGACAAGGCGAAGAGTCGGTCGCCATAGGTCGACCAAGCGAGTGAGTTGTTCCCACATGTGCTGACTGCGACGTCGAAGAGGCTGCGGCCGTGTTCATCGTAGACCCGGACAGACTTGCGCGCCCAGGTGGCAGTAGCGACAAGGCGACCGTCGGGTGAAAATTTGGCAGCGACCACCCAGTATATGTGTTCCCAGGGACCAAGGAGTCGCTCGCCCGGTTGACAGCGACCAGACGCACACGGTCCGGTCATCTGATCCGGTCGCGATCTTGGTCGCATCTGGCGACACGTCCACTGCACAAACCGTGTAGCTGTGTCCTTGAATCTCCCTCACTTTTTCGTGCGTCTCGGCGTTCCACACTTGCACCATGCCACTGCGTGTTCCGTTCACGATCCATCTTCCGTCCCGTGACACCGCGATGGAGCGGGCAATGCTCCTGGTGTACATCGGAACACCGACCTCGCTGCCATCGTCTACCCGCCAACGACGAATCTTGCCACCATAGTCCCCGCTCACGACGTGTTCCCCGTCCATGAGGAATGCGACGCTCCGTACGTCATCTGGGCAATGGATGACGATCGGGTCTTTTTTCCTTCGGTGAACGGTACTGGCAGAGTTCTGTCCGCTCGGCTCTTGGCTCCTCATCTGGATCGCTGTGGATTCACTGCGGTCGCTGTTCCACATGGAAGGTCTGTCCCCTGTCCAAGTCGGCTCTTTGCCCCCGTCAGCATCATCGCCTCGATCATCCCATCCGATGCTCACCGTATTTTGGTTGCAGACATACGTTGAAGGACATGTCCAATCAAGGTGTCAGATCAGTGGGGATAAACGCCCGGCCTCCATTCTGTGTACGCCTTAATTCCCCGTCGTGCACGTGCCCTCTCATTGATAGGACAGCCTCGTGCCTCGGAGTTTGTGCGTCCAAATTTACTGCTCGCAATCGCCGTAATCGCTCACGATGTTATGTGCCCACCAATCCATCATTAAGGCCGAACATCGTGCCTCAGGCGAGCTCTAGAAACTCGGTCGAATTTCCAGTGATCAGTCGCGACCGTCACCTCTCCACCCGGCGTGACAGACGACAACCGTCCGTCCCACTCCCTTCCACGGCGCTTGTCCTTGCCATTGTTGCCAGTTACGTCAACTTCGTCATACAATGATTCTAACTACTTCTTTCGAGCTCTGGTCCCTGATATGGGCCCAAGAATGTGGACTCAACCGGGCTGATTCACTTCGGTCCAACACCGGCCGGTCCAAGTCGCGGCCACCCGTTCAATAGCCAGTACGCCATCATATGTTACGCCTCAACAACACGCGGCCATGGCCAGAAGACTATCCGGCCGACAAGTTTCGTTTTACTTAACCAACACATTTTGTTCGTCTTTTTCCATACACTCCAGTGACCGCCTTTTACCGTCGTCTCCAGCAGTCACCTACGCAGACGGCACAATATTCCTGATCGATGGTCCGGGAACGGCTTCTGGGACGACGCTGCTAGGGCGCGGGGAACCAAACTATCACCCCCGCCACGCGCTCCACTGTTTTACCCCAATATCCCGCCGCTCACACTAACCCCCTCGCTCCAGGTGCATATACCACCTTGGAGCATTCAAAGCATGAGTCCACCGATAAGCGACCAAGTCCGTGTCGTATGCTGACCGGTATAGGACGCGATTCAATGTCGCTCCGTCGCGCACCAGGAAAGACAAAGGGATCTCCCACGCGTGCGTCGGCCCTCACATCATCAATCAATGTATCGTCGGGACGAGCACTCTTGCATACCCTCGACGCTTGGCGAGACAGACTTCTTTTCCGTGGGGCACAGCACAGGCCGATGGTGCGTCGCGGTCAACGAATCCCCTGGCTCAGCTATGTTCACGCGTTCGTATGGGGCGTCCCCAGATCAAATCCTAGCGCGGCGAGAATGCGCCGGCGGCCAAGTTCTCCCGCAGATGACAGCTCCGGGGCGTCCCACTCCCGTTCGTCTTTGTCAGTCCATGATCCCGAGTTCAGCGTCCAGACGGATGTCGCTCGACCTTGTCTGGGACAACCACGGGCTTGGATTTGCTGCACGTCGGACGTGATCTCAGTGAAGTTTCATTGTTTCTCTGGCTAAATCGACCTTACGACAATTCCCTCACGTTGACGGGTCTGGCCTTGTTTGAAAAATTAAGGACGTTTGACACGAGGGCATCGATCGTCAATACCCGAGCCTTGAAACTTTGAAGCACCGGCATGTCGTTCATAGGCTGCAGCTAATTGTCCATAGTATCGAAATCAATAGCTATGGAATAGAAAACTGCCCGATAGAGATATCCGAGAAGGTGCGAGATAGCAGTCTGGAACAGAGCAGAAGCTGGAGCACGAGGACGGCACGAAAGAAGACCATAACAAAGCGAAAAACGACCAAAGGAGACCGAGCGGCACCACGTCACATTATCTCCACCTTGGCCGGACGGACGTCCTTCAACAAGTCCGCGCTCAAGTCGCGCACGACCCCTGGAACGATGATCTCGTGCTCGGCAGCGACCCGCTTGTACTTTCCGTCAGACTCTTCCTGAAGCAACAGCGCGTGGAACGGCTTCTGCAGACGGGCGATCAGCCGCAGCGCGCGCGTGTATTCGTCCGTCGCTACGGCGGGCGACGGCGAAAAGGCCCCAGACCCGTCCTTGTCGTCCGACCCAAACTTGAGTTCACGGTTCGCGGTGCGTCCCCGGGTAAACCCATCGGACGGATCACACAAATCGCGAATCCATGGATGGACGAAGATCAGCTCGCGTAGTTCCAACGACAAGAGCTGGTCCGACGTCTTGAAATCGACGTTGCCGAGGCCCGTCACCTGAGCGCGATAATAGACTTTTTGATCCTGACCGAAATACAGCACCCGGAACTCTCTGACCGGGAAGACGATGCAAGGGAGGTGGAGTCGGCACTCCGAGAAGCCGACGCGTTCGAGAGAGGTGATCTTCTTATGAAAGCCCAGGACATCCTTCCTGGATAGCGTACCCTTCAACTCTGCGACGCGTCCCTCCATTTCAGCATCGTCGATGGCAGGCGACGGGCCGGGCGGTCGACTATACACTTTGAGGGAGGACGGAAGACAGGTGTTGTACGGCGACGACGACCAGCCCCACCAGTCGAGGACCGTCACCTCGTCAAAACGCGCCACGATCTCCTCCAGGAGGCGGCCCAGCGCCTTGAATTCATCCCCGTATCCCGGATTGATATTACTATCGAAGATGCCGATCAGAGAGTAGGCGACGTCCTCTTCTCGAGTTGCTTCACGGCCCGAAGCTATTCGTAACTTCTCACGGACAGTGAGATGTTTAGGATCGAAGTCGACGATAGTCTCGCGAGCAATATCCATGGCGTCCGCAAGCTCCTGCATGATTTCCTGCGACTCCTTGTGGTTCTGCTGAGTGTCTCCGAGGTATGGCTCCCAGTCGCATGTGTAAAACCGGATCGTCTTCGGGGAGAGAAGTTCTTGTGAGGTCCAGGCGCGCGTCATCCATTTACTATCCTTGAGGCTGCGATGGGCTGACGGCGTCTCGACGGCCCTGACAAGGTGGGGCGACGGTGTCTTGACGTCCCTGAGAAAGACGAAGGTGGCCGCAGATGATCCGTACCACTTGTACATCATCCTGAGCGACTCGTCGAGTACCGTGTTGACCGTCTTATCAATACAACACGTATCGCTCCAACCCCAGCGATACCCGTCCTCACGAACCACCTCACAGAAGTTCTGGAGCTTCTGGTTCAGGAGTGACGATGAATCCAGGTCCCGGACCGAGCCAGCTCGACTGACGTCCTGCAACAACGGCTCTCGTTCTTCCAAAGCATGAGACAGCGTCGAGCTGGCCTGATTGACGCCCTGCAACAACGGCTTTCGTTCTTCCCAAACATGAGACAGCATCACATATCGGAAATATCTTTGCACTTCGCATCGGATACGTTTGTCGTCCAATTTGTCCTTCATGGATGAAACCAGTTCCTTGAATTCTGGTTCCGACCTGAAGGCGTTCATGCGTGTCGGTCTGTCGCACAGGTGGCCGCTCTTGACGTCGATGAGTACGAGTGGCGATACCTTGGCGACCTCATAAATGACCTCGTTGATGGCGTTCGTCGACCGGGATGGCGAAACATATTTATTTGCAAGGTCTGGGAAACATAAGTCGCAGTCCTATTCTCGGAAATGAAGTGAGAACTGACGACGGATATCCTGATCGGTCGATCTTTCAATCACAAAAAACATGTTGGTGAGCGCGCCGAACGCGTCATTATAGCGCCGTAAAGCGTGTAAGGCCGCATGCATTGCGTCGTATCCCCAAGGACTGTCAGGATCCGCATTGATGGCCTGTGTTGGTTAAAAGTTAACATCGTCTGACGCGAAAGCGAGCTAGACACACCTCGTTCGCGTCCTTCAACGCGTCTTCCCATGATTGCAGTGTTCCGTGCACTTTGCTTCGTTTAACGAGAATACCTGCAGGGTTTGACGGGCCCAGAGACAACGCGGCCGAGTATCGTAGTACGGCTTCGTTCGGGTTCCCTGCCTGCACTGCCGTGTCGCCGAGGTCTTCAATCGGTTTGACGCATTCCCGAAGTTGCGTTTGAATGGCGATGTCAAGTTTGTCGAATTCCCATCCAAAGATCTTTCAAGTGAATGATAGGGTTGGTGCATTGTCAGAGAGATTCGAAAGCGAGGTCTTACGAGCGAGACCATTGTTAGCACAGAACCCAATTTGACAGGTATAGCGCATCGCGTGTGCTGGAGTAACTGGATCGCTTGCTCAATGTCTTGGTATCGCAAGACGCCACCACGTAGCAGGAGCATTTGGGCCTGCGTAAAACATGTCAGCCTTGTATCGGAGCGCACTTTATTGAGGACGTACCCAGACAGCGATGTACGGTGATTTGTCATCGACCGTGTCGATCAGGCGTTCGACGCGTGAAATGGCATTTACCTGCTTCCCGGATTGAAACAGGATGATCGCCTAGAGGAAATCAAGATTGGTACATGCTCGTTACCAAGAGGCTAACTGGCGCTTACCCTGATTAACAAGAGCGTCGTGTTTTCGCCTGCGCGACAATGACTGAAAACACAATCAAATTCATCCAACACGGACTCGTGCTCGCCGAGTCCGATGAGGCTCACTGCATTTGCGATATACCCAATGACGGATCGTTGCACCTTGAGAGACTTTGTATATGACAGTTAAAACGTCGACAAACGAGAGTGGGGAAAGATTACCTTTTGTGCGTCATCGATGGCTTGCACTCGGTGCAAACGGTTCCGAACAAGGGCGCGCTGAGCGAGTATGTGTGGATCCGGAGGATGGGTAAACTCTCCTGTCAAGAGTTCTTCAGCGCGGGTCAGCTCGCCCCGCGACCACGAGTCGAACACTGCATCGTTGATGTGCACAAAAGGTAACTGCAAGACTCTACGTGAGCCCGGCTGGATTAAGCTAGGATCTGTATCCCACTGAACCTTCCTCTGCATATGTTCTCCGTTTTCTGCATCGACGGGTGGCACAGCATATTGGCCATTGTACTGTATTTCGTGTCGTATCTGAGAAGAGGGCGGGGACTGTACATTTTGCAGTTGGTTGTGGAGCTCCTCGATGGTGTCATTCGCGGTAGCCAGTTCATTCTCTTTAGTAGTAAAAGAACTCTTCCACTCCTCAATCTGGGATTGCAGCGCCTTAACCTCTTGCTCGTGCTTTGCGACCTGAGAGGATGCAATGGCGTGGTCATTGCGGAGCTTCCCGTTGACTTTTTTAAGGCGGGCGATTTCGGCACCTGACAGACGTGGTCAACAATGGAGCACGAATGACAGTTGCGATGAACCAACTGTGCGTCGTTTCGCGTGAACGCAGTGCCTTGACTTGTGTCTCTTGCTTGTCGAGTTTGCGTTGAGTGTCGGCGAGTTCGCGGCGAAGTTGTTCCATGAGGTCTTCGATCGGTGCGCTGCCATCGCCTGGCAGCCGTTGAATGCTTTCGAGTGAATCGGACGTGCCTGCATTCGCCTCTTGCTCAAGTGGGGACTCATCACCCTCCTGTCGATTCGCCTCTTCCTCGGATTGAGGAACCTTGTTCGCTAGGTCCCGCGTCTGAAGGGAAAATGTTCAGATTGGACCGCCGGACAGACCAAAGTTTACTTACGTCGACCAAGTAAGACGATGGAAGCACATCCGCCAAGCTGTGGACGGAAATTACCTTGTCTTTGGCGGTCACGAGCCTGTCATGGAGGTGCGATAGAGCCAGCGAGTCGACGTCATAGTTGACCGGGACGGCCGAGCTGATTTTGTCTCGACTCGTAGTGTCCCAGAACGAAAGCGAAGAATCGGCGGAGGCAGCGATGAACGCGCCGTTGCCCGCCATGACGATGCACTTGGTACCCTTGGCGCTGTGAACGGGCCATTTCGAAAGCGTCTCCCCGGTGGCAGCGTCGAGAGAGTGAATGTCGGCGGCATTTGACAAGACGAAGAGTCGATCGCCGTCCGTCGACCAAGCCAGAGAACAGTTTCGAAAGGAGCTGACTTCGACTGCGATGTCAAAGAGACACTGGTGGCTGTGGTCGTCGTAGACCTGCACAGAGCGGTTCCACGCGGCGGTGGCGACGAGACGACCATCCGGCGAAAATTTAGCGGCGATGACGTCACTCTTGTGTCCCCAGGGACCGAGTCGTCGCTCGCCGGTTGACAGCGACCAGACGCAGGCGGTCTTGTCATCCGATCCGGTCGCGATCCTGGACGAGTCCTGCGAGACGTCCACTGCGTACACCGATTTGGTGTGTCCTGCGATGTCCTTCGCTTTCTTGCGTGACTTGGCGTTCCACACCTGCACCGCGCCATTCTGCGTTCCGCTCACAATCCACCTTTCGTCCCGTGACACCGCGATGGAGCGGACAATGCTCCCCGCATCCATCGGCTCACCCACCTCGCTACCATCGTCGACCCGCCAGCGCCGAATCTTTCCACCCCCGTCCCCACTCACGACGTGCTTCCCGTCAATCAGGAATGCGACACACTTTATGGGATCTGGACAACGGATGACGACCGGTTCTCTGGTAACGGTACCGGGAGAGGATTCTTGGCCGCTTTCCTTTTGGGCGCTCGTAGTCGGGATCGCAGCAGATTCGCTTTGGTGACTGTTCCTCGACGATGGTCTGTCCTCTGTCCGATTTGGTCCTTGTGACATGGTCAGCGTCGTCGTTTCGACCATCCTGATCAATGATCACCGTCTGTTGGGTGCAGATGTACGTTGGACGACATGTTCGGTCGAGGCGTCAGTTCAGTGGAGGGATAGACGCGCGGATTCCATCCTGTGTACGCCTTAAGTCCCCCCTCGCGCACGTGTCCCCTTATCGATGGGTACACTGCAGGACAGCCCCGTTGTCAACTTGTCTCAAAGCCTGTGCTTCCAAATTTACCCCGCTCTCCATCTCCTCAATAGCTCACAATGCCATACGTAGTGATGCGCCCACCGATCCATCGTGGTGGGCGACGACCGAACGCGTTCCATTCTCCCACGACGCTTGTCCCTGCTATTGCTAACCCAGTTACATCGCTCATATTCGGATCCCAGCCAGTTCTGGTCCCTGGTATAGGTATCAGAATGGTAGAT
>JBBPSZ010000588.1:0-10304 GCA_038093835.1 Strobilomyces confusus
CAAAGATTTCCTCCACCATGTCCCGCCTCCGCACCGCCCTCCCCTCCCGCGCCTTCACGTCGCTCAACCGCCCCGCCCCGCCCCCGCTCCCTCGCAGCCAGCAGCGCGAGTTCGAAGACCTCCAGCGCGCCGCACAGACCCCAGAGCTCGCTCTCCATCCCGACGCCAGAAAACCCGTCAAGCCTGACTTTGAGGGCGACGTCAACCCCCGAACAGGCGAACAGGGTGGCCCGAAGACAGAGCCCGTCGCAAAGTGGGTCGAGGAGGGCGGCGACTGGAGCTTCAAGGGTCGGGTGTCCGACTTTTAGTTCAGGTGCTTGGTCGCACGGGCTCTTGCCAAAGCTGCCTCATAACACTCGACCGAAGGACGCCTCGCCGCTATTCTGCTTCAAAGTACATTATCGAAACGTTACATGTACACGCTGGGGGCATATGAGAAGCGTCTTCGTTGTTCACTCTGAACGATCATCGTCTGATTCCACGCGCTGTGGGCACGCCGCGGCCACGACGGGCTGGAAGAAGAAAAGTTTGTCAGTGTCCGAGGACATGGGTCGTGGTAATCACCGTTTGCTGCAAAGGAGACGTGAGCATGCGACCGTTGCACGACGTCCATCAAGGAGTGACGAACCTCGCATGATGGTAGCACGTCCACGCGCTGTGCCAATACCGCGTCCCCGCATGGCGTTCGGGCCGACCCGTTTGAACCTGTCGTGCCTCGGTCACGCAGCAGTGAATCAGCTAACAACAACCCACATCGGAGCATTCTGGAGCATGTCTGGCACGATAAAGAACCTGATCATGCTTCCCCTGATGTAGACTTGATCTAGTTGTGAGACGCGTCCATCGCGCCCAGTCACAGTGATATCCTTCAACGATATGTTCAGGTTGTCCTCGGCTGAAACGCGAGCGGATATCAGAACAGTCGTGCGACTCGCGCGGAGGACAGCACCTTCTGCGAGTTTTCCGCGATACAGCTGGCCAGTCTTGAGCTCTACGGTCACGATGTGTCCAAGAGACTCGTGTAATAGCTTGACGGGAACACCGAGGCCGGCTGTTGTCATCCTTGGTGGTCTTCAGCCAAACGTATTGTTGACGCGTGTTTGTCACACGACCTCACATATAGATTGATCTGTTCCGAACAACTGGCAATGCGCCTTAAACCGCGACATTCGTCGTGGTAGCAGGCCCTCCTCTCTGATCATACCCTTTCCTTCTTTCACCCAGCGGTCTTCACACCGTCGCGACCACACCTCGAGCCCCACAGCCCACTACTGCTTCTAGTCCACTCACCATGCCAACTCGCAGCAGGCGTTCGACGTCCTTGCACTCCTTGTCAGACGCCCTCGATGAGCGCCCGCCAAACGGTCCGCTCGGGGGCCCTTCCTCCGTGGACTGGCGAAGGCAACGTCTTCTTCGTATCGGGAGTGCCGGTACGCTCGGACCTCCGCGTCCGGATCCCTTCCGGGACGACGCTGAACCCGACGAAGCAACCGCATTGGGTAATGCCTCCGACAGCACGAATTACGGATCAATACGCCCGCCCCTGGGCTCCCGTTCATTTAGCACAATTGGCTATCGTCTTCCTCGGTTACCGAGCCTTCCCACCATGCGCGGGGCGTTTTCGGGACCCCCGACTCCAATTCCACACTCCCCCACCTCTGTCCGCGCAACTCTCACCCATCATCTCTCTCTGCCTCAGAGACGCATCTCTGCATACGACGCTCCCCTCGTCCGTTCCAAGTTCTCAAGCCCCGACGACGACATCAACGTTCGAATCAACGGTTTCCGCGTCTGGTATACCTCCTTTTCGTCCATCGACTGGCTGCATGATACCATCAAGGATGCGGTGCGCTTTTCCAGACTGAGGCGCGGAAAATCCCTCCGTTCCCGTCTACGCCTCGCGTTCGACAAGAGTCTTGGCTGGATAATTGTCACGATCGTTGGCTTTTTAACCGCTCTCGTCGCCTTCCTCGTCGTGCGATTCGAACAATGGTTCTTTGATGCGAAATGTGGTTATTGTACCACTGGATGGTGGAAAGCAATCCGATTTTGCTGTCCCGACGGCGATCTGCACTCTTTGGATAGCGTCAAGTGCGCTGACTGGGTGGACTGGTCGTCGTGGGTGCAGCGTGGCGCCCTTGAAAACAACTACGTGGAATACATCAGCTATACCTTGATTGCCGTGCGTGCATTTTTATCTTTTGCTCTTATCCAACACATGTTCCAGGTTGTATGGGCGACAGCATCATGCCTCCTTACCATATACCTTACTGCTTCCACCTCGTTCACAACGCGCAAAGATTCTGGAGTTTTATCTCCACAGTTTAATGATGTGAAACATATTATCCCTCCAACGAAGCGTCAGACGTTGTATTACGTATGTCCAAGAATTTGCTGGATAACATAGACATCTTAACTTGGATAAGGCCGCAGGAAGTGGTATTCCGGAAATCAAAACGATCCTTTCAGGTAACTAATCTGTTGACATTACTTACACCCTATTTTTACGCCACACACAGGCTTTGTCATCCATGGATATCTCGGTGGGCGCACGTTGTTCACAAAGTCATTTGGTCTGGCGCTTTCAGTTGGCTCGGGCCTAACGCTCGGTATGCTGTGTCCTGTCATTCTCGCTTCTCCACTGACTTGCTGTCAGGGAAGGAAGGTCCCTTTGTTCATATTGCAAGCTGTGTTGGCAACATTGTCAGTCGGCTTCATAGCAAATACGAAAATAATGAAGGTTTGTCTCCTGTTCCCAGGTATGTTCATGCCCACATGATGGTTTCAAATAGCGAAACGGCGCGAAATACTAAGCGCTGCTTGCGCTGCTGGGGTCGCCGTTGCCTTCGGGGCTCCAATTGGAGGTACTTTGTTCAGCTTGGAGGAGGTCTCGTATTATTTTCCTTCGAAGGTAGGCTTTAATCAAAGCTGGTGGGTGTGGCTGACTGACTTTATCACTACGTTCAGGTGATGTGGCGAAGGTATGGTTGCCCATCTTTGGTGGTGTTTCTATCTTAACAGACCCTGTTAGCTTTTTCTGTGCGATGATCGCGGCCATCACTTTGAGATTCCTCGATCCTTTCGGAACTGGCAAGCTCGTGCTTTTTCAAGTTACTTATGACAGGGTATATTTATCAGTGTCTGCTTTATGTGTCTCTCACGACATCCGTAGGACTGGCATGCTTACGAACTCGTCTGCTTCCTGCTCCTCGGGGCTTTTGGGGTACGTCCTCTTAGACCTCACGTGGCCCTTACGAACTCTTGTCAAGGGGATATATGGCGCGTATTTCTCCAAACTGAACTATCGCTGGTGCCGCGATATTCGCAATAAAACGTGGTTAGGGACACATCCAGTCCTGGAAGTAGTTTTAGTAAGTCACTGAGTAAGCCGCCCTCGCGATTGCTGAGCAAGTCAGATTACCCTTGTTACTGCAATACTCTGCTTTTTGAACCCGTTCACTCGTATGGGAGGGACGGAGCTCGTTTACATCCTTTTCTCCGAGTGCTACCCAAACGACGTGGACCATTCGGTCCTGTGCGCCGTGAACCCAGGAGATTTGAAACAAGTCTTGCCGGTCGTCCAGGCAATATTGGTGGCCATGCTCATGAAAGCCGCGTTGACAATCGTTACTTTCGGCATCAAACTTCCTGCAGGCATATTCATTCCGACGCTTGGGGTCGGTGCTTGTGCTGGACGCATTCTCGGCATCGCTGTTCGACATCTACAGTGGCGTTATCCGGACAGTTTTGTCTTTTCTGTCTGCGAGGGTGATAAGGACTGCGTTGTTCCTGGACTTTATGCCATGGTTGGCGCTGCCGCAGCGTTATCTGGTGTCACGGTTTGCGTCTTAATTTGTCCTTCTCCTTGAGGGTACTGACGAAGATGGCATTCGACAGCGCACGACAGTTTCGCTGGCAGTGATCATGTTTGAATTGACAGATACCCTTACATATGCCGTCCCAGTCATGCTGGCTGTCCTCGTGGCAAAGACTGTTGCTGATGCATTGGAACCCAAAGGAATATATGATCTAGTTATCGAGTGAGCCACCCTCCATGATGATCGCATCGATTCTCAATGTATTTTTTCTCTGTAGATTGTCCCAACTCCCGTATTTGGACGCCAAGCACGAATACATCTGGTCCCATTTCTCAATCAGTGATGTTGTATGTCCTTCCTCTCGTGCAAGTGAACTCTTGACCCACAGATCCACAGATGGATCGTAGTGTAGACGTCATTCACATGGATGCTCGCAATACCGTGGAGAGCCTTCGCGACCAATTGCAAGCGCTTGTCGATGGAGGTCATGATGATAGTGGTTTCCCCATTCTACGTCCCTACGGGATCAGTGGTGAATCACGTATGGTGGGTTATATTGGCGCAAGTGAGCTTGAACATGCACTCGGTCGGTTGTCGCTTGGTTTGACCTGGGGCCCGCGCTGACGACAGTTTGACAGCGATTGTCGCGGAGGATGCTGATGAGGAGATCAATTTTCAACCGGACAAAGTCGATAGAAACCGTGACATCACGTCCTCGTGGATTGAAAGCAGTACTGTGGTAGATGAAGACTTGTTCGACTTCAGTGTGTACATGGATGAGGTTGGTCGCTCGTCCCCCCTTTAGAATGAACACGCCTCTTAAAGACTTTTTCAGGCTCCACTTACCATTCAGTCCCATGCGCCGTTGGAACTAGTACATCAATTTTTTGTCAAGTTAGGAGCTCGATATGTCGTCGTTACTGACGCCGACGGGAATTGTGAGTTGATTCATTTTGGGTGGTGTATTCCAGTTCAACAAAGATGCTGTTTGCAGACGAAGGTGTTATTGTTAAGAAGACGTGGCTCGCATTCTTGAGCGGACTCGAAGAGAAATCATAAAAAGTACCATCACACTCGTCCTTCTGCTGGGATGTATAATATTATTATACATCTTACTACAATTAGTTTAGTAGACACTGTAGCTGCTTTCAACATTCTATAATTACATCCCATTCCTGGACCTTGTTCCATGATACTATTAGAACACGCGGCGCCGCTATGTAACGTAGGACAGGGGGGATAGATGTCGCGACCCGTTCCTGGAATCCTGCAACTAGCTCCATTTGAAGCTAGAGTTTCTCGTCCTGCGATAACGGAAGCCTGTGATGGTAGATAAACCTGACCCTGGGCGGAGGTGTGGCAGGCCGAGAAGATCCATCCCAATTCCCATCCACACTCCATACACACAAATTTGCCGAATTCGTGGCCCTTTTCCCGGCTTAGGAAGGTTTGTCTTGATGCTCTCGGGACTCGTTGTTGAGGTGTATAGTTGCACGCGAGATGAAGGACTCGGTTGTGGACAGCATAGGTGGGGGTACAGACGCAGACATAGACGCAGACTCAGGGGATGCACGGAGTAACTCTAGCATCCCTTTCATGCAGTCTGTCGCCCGATTGATGGCAGTAGTCATTCCAGTCAGTGCGATAGCGATTGCCATGTCGGACTGAGCATGAGAAACCTTGGAGCGCCTGCTAATAGCAGCGGAAGCGGCGGCAGAGGACGATTTTGCGGATACATCTGGAGTTCCTCCTCGATTTTTGCCTTTCAACGCTGACATTGACTGATTGAAGACCGATATGACTTGATGTACAGCCGCAAGCTGGACGATGGGATCGGGTGAAGTGATATCCTTGCTGATGCTGAGCAACTGGTCCAAGTCGATGTCATGATCAAGCTGTGCAGAACTTGTGGACGCGGTGGAGTCGCCGAAGCCCGATCGGTCCGTCATTGACATAGAAACGTCTTCCCGGCTGTCATCGTCCTCGTATTTATCCAATTGAGACATATCGTCTGGATCTCCCCCCTCACGTGAGCGGCTGCCTGCAGCAACGATTGTCTGTGACAATAGTTCCTTCCTTCATCTTTGCATAGAAGATCCAGCCGTGATTTCTATGGGGTGCCAGTTCCTTAGCCTAAAATTGTCGCAGATTAGCATACACGCGGTGTGGAGGTCAAATCGTCAACGAACGTCGGGGCTGGTTTTTAAAAACTGCTCCCAAGCGAGGCATTCCTCTGGCAAGTCGTCGGAAATGTTTGCACCGTATTCTTCGCTCCACCGACCATGACCAGAGCTGTTCTCATATCTCTGGATGGCCCAGTATTTTTTCTTGAGCTGCCAGAACGTGGTCAACTGTATAATAATGCTACAAATATGTGTTACGACGTACGGCTTTATATTTGGTTCTGACGTTCGAGTAATCCTTATCAGCAGAGAGGTGGGATGCTGCCTCACCGAGAACTTGGTACTGAAGGTTTCCGCTAGTGCCATCTCCCCTTTCCTCGCGATAAGCTGGTCGATGAGTCGAAGGGTTTCAGCGTCATCCCACGAAGCACGTCTCCTTCTTGAGGGCTGTGGTCCTTGCATGAGCCGATCTGCTTCGATGCCGCAAAGGAGGACGAAAGATGAGAAGCCAATGAGGAGATTCCGCAGATAGTCTGCATTGTGTGGGTAGATGTTCGAGGGCATCGGGGGAACTTTACCGTCTGGGGTCAAAGGATAGCACACTGCCACTGCGCCTCTGCATGTACCCAGCAACATCCCGGACATGGCTTCGCAAACGCGTCAAAGTGTTTCTGGAAGTCGTCTAGATCCATATCAACTTGAGCGGCTAGCTGAAGAACTCGCTGCTCGCGAGCTGTCAAGCACATCTATCAGTGGCTTTTCTGGCAGTGAGCGTCTGCCACCTCCGCCTGACCTACCAATCTACGTTCCTTTATCCCATGACAACGAATTTTTGGCGGCTGAGACGTTTGATGTCGAGAAATTTCTTCTTTCTCGTTCGTACACGTCGCTCCCCGAACTTCGAACGGAACTCAAGGAATACTTGTCCTCCCTGAAAGAGGAGTTGGTTCTTCTTATCAACGACGACTATGAAGATTTCATCAGTCTGAGTACAAATCTGCGAGGGGAGGGCGCGAGGATGAGTAGACTGAAAGTTCCTCTGAATGGTCTTCGGGAGCAAATACAGGTGTGTGCTGACGTTCCGAGCGGTCGTGTACGACCCGACACGCCAGCAGGTTTCTCGTCAAAGTCTTCAAAACATTCAAGACGCTATTCAAGCCAAACTAGATGCGAGGTCCAAGTTACGTGACGAAAAGGTCTGCATTCGTTTCATCTTTTGCAGGAAAACGAAGGTCATTCCTTTCAGGCATTGCTTCATCATCTGCTCAAGATATCTGAGTCTATTACGCGTCTCGAATCCCTTTTGCTGATTTCGAAACCCAATCACGTTGAGATTCCGCCTTCGTATATTTCTGGGGCGACCGAGACAAGTTCCGGAAAGTACGTCGAGTTCTCCGGGATGTGAATCCTTTAGATCAACCGCTCCTAGGACGCGAGGTAGTCGAGGCAAACATCTGTCCAGAGTGGCATCCGAGTACACTCAACTTCTCTATCTGGTCTCCAAGGCACGCGCGGAGGATTGTGTGTACGTCGAAGAGATCCAGTGGGTTCGTTGATATTCAACTCATGAGGTATTCAGCCAAACTACTACCCTGATAGAGCATCGACCGCATCCGAGATACTTTGACGTCCGATCTAGACCACTTATTCTCGATCACGTTGGCGGGTCTGACTGGAACGGGTGATGGAAAGACATCTGAACTCGAGAAGACCAAATTCGTCGCCGACCTGACCGAGTGTCTACGTGTTTATGATATGTTGAGTCTTTGGGGGACCGCAGAAGACATAATCAAGAGGAATGTTGTCCTCCCATACGTTAAAAAGGTTGGAAGCCGTGCTCTGAGATAGGTATCCATTAAACTTGAACTTCTTCTAGTCGATACATCCGGATGCGTTGGCTGCTTCACATTCGCCCGTCATACCTCACACTCCTTTGCAGAGCCTTGCACCTCCGGATTCTCTCCCGCCTCGCACGCCATACACGCCATACACTGCCTTCTTGTCCAAACAAAACCCATTCGATTCCAAGGACGCGGCCTTTTCGATACCTTACCTGGACGAAACGAACGACCCGCTGGCAAAGCTGTTTAATCAAATACTTCGATTCGTCGATCGAGATTTGCGCCGCATCATGCAGATTGCGGAGCAAGTGTCGGTCAAAAGCAATCCGGCGCGCATGGAGTCGGCATCCGTGCCTGCGGTGCTGAGTAGCATCGAACCAGCGACGCCTTTTGGTGACGGTTTCGATGTAATGGCGAACATCATTTGGCCCGAGATTGGACAGGCAATTGTGGATGAACTGGGCTCTGTGGTCTTTGCGGCGGGAAAGCCTGATGAGTTTCTGAAGGTGGCTTACCCCTCCGATGTCCGAGACGACTTACTCATCCTAGTGGATCTAGCGCCATGCAGCGGCACAGGCATTCATTCGAGCCCTAGAATTCGTAGCGCCATCTACGAGATCGGTTCAAGCGATGCGCTCTCATCCTGTCTTTATTGCCTTCAACAAACGCTGGCAGTTGCCAATCTATTTCCAACTTCGCTGGAAGGACATCGTTGGCACATTAGAAAATAGCTTGAGTTCCACGGTCATCAATCCTAATCCTGCCAACGTTGGTAAGCACAGCGTGTTGTGTGTTCACTCGTCGATTCTGAGCCGTCTTGCAAGGGCGTTCTGTGTTTCTGATGCCCCAGGCAGAGAGCGTATGGACCGCTATAAGTTCGTGCTGGAGCGCAGAAATCTTCATTCCGAATCTAGCGCATCGTTTTTGGAAATTGACGTTGCAGGTACGAACTCTTCTGTCTCGGTTGATTGGTGTCCGTCGAACCTCTCCTCAGCTTCTCAGCAGATACAGAACCTGGGTTGAAGCTACCTTTCCCAAAACCGAGAATTCTATACAAGCCACATCCCCGATAGACAAGGTTGGCAGATTCCTTTCGTATCATATTTGACGTACAGAATGGTCGCATCACAGAATCGTTCATCTACCCCACAAGCATCTTCTGAAGCGGCAGCAGAGAATAATGCTATAGACGACCTCCTGAAGCAATACGCTATCCTTCTCGTCGACATCCAAGCACTGACGTTGCAAGTCTTGGTTCTTTGGAGGGAAGAGATCAGTTCTGTCCTCCCCGAGCTCACCCCATCTCAAGATATGTACATCGATCCAGAAAGTACGCGTTCCCAGTGATTGGTGCCATCTATGTCGACTGAGCCTTGCGCAGATGCACTCAAGGAACAGCTCGATTCCCTTGGGTTCATAGCCAATCGGGCAACGAAGCAAGTCGTCCAGCTACTATCTCGACGAGCATGCGATTCGCTCTTGCCCGTCCGCTCTATACCCTCTCAGTTCCGCGCCATGTCCAGCAAACGCACGCCGACCGAGCCGAGTTACTTTGTACCCTTGATTCTCCGCCCAGTCAAGGCGTTCTTTGGAATTGGAAGTTCGAACGTGGCGGGAGATCGTCTGCGCCAAGGGTTGCTCACGGACTCGGCCACGGAAGTGTTTGACAGCGTTTGTCAAAGGTAGATCGTCCCTCGATGACGTGACGGCAGTTTACGGAGTGTCGTAGATACATCCAGTACCTGACGGCGATGAAGAAGACGGAGGAATCGTTGCGGCGACTCAAGAAGGGAAAGAAGTCGACGCTGGGTATTTTCAGTGGCGCGAGCGGCAACAAAGATGACGACCGTGACGAAGAACGCATTCGGGCCCAGATGATTCTAGACGTCGAAGCGTTCGGTAAAGACGGAAAGTCCTTGGGTATAGACGTCTCATCGGTCGACAGCTACTCGCACCTCTCCCAGATGGTTCAGAGCGAACTTGTCGACGGTGGGTGTTGAAACGTTGATCTCCAGTTTGTTATTCAAAATGCTGAATCAGTCGGCACAGAAACATAAGAATCCCATCGTAAAATACCATTATCAATGCTGGCAGGAGGCATGGTATATAGCGACACGCGAGACGGTTATACTGGCGTCTGTCCGATTCGTACCGCCAAACCTTTCGTGTGGCAACAATGTCTGATGGCAGCGTGAACAAACATGCGGAACCGAACACCCTCTCATCTTTTCTTTCGTGTACTCTTCCACAGTATCGAAAACGTCCCGATGGAGCAGCTTTTGAGAAATGGATAGCATGTCTCCATCGCTGCGATAAGACTCGAGCATGCCCGTTAAGATCGTCCTAAACTCTGTGTAAGGCGTACCCAGAGCGGAGTCGGCGTACAGCCCGGGGTCGACCAGCCGTTTGAATAAGCGCGGGAACGAGACGGCTCGAGTAGAGCTGATGGTGACCAATGAAGCAAACGTGTTTTGCACGAGATTCCGCAAGCTTGTAAGGGCCGTGGTCTTCAATCGGTGCCC